>JAQGBS010002082.1:0-13891 GCA_034698545.1 Acrobeloides obliquus
AAAAACAAAAAATGCTCCATTTTTCTTGATCTTTCCGAATATATCATTTTTTCATATGGTTGTAAATTACTGGACTGGTCCTTTAAAATGAAAATTACTCATTTTCACCGAAAATCCTGGATCCGATACTGGATTGAGTTATTACTTGTCCAAGCAAGGCAAAAGTGACTTGTTTTTGCATAAAATGATCACTTTCTGTCATCAAATTTTGCAATTCCTTCAGATAATTAATAGTTTTAATACAGAAAAATGCGACGATTATATATGTAGTGAGCACAAGACCAAAAGCGTACCAAACAGTAAAAGCTATCCATGGATTGCTCTAAATGGTTAACTTTTATTTTGGAATAAAAGTATTTGTTTAACGAAATGACTTGCGATAAATATCGGAGCTCGACCATTCTCATCTCTCCAAAAGAAATCGAAATCTGCTTCGAAATCTGATGCATTATTACCTTCTAAAGTTTTCCAACCGGGCCAAACGGTTGATATGTAGATTAAAACTGGAATGCTGAGCGCCAAAGCTGCCGTAACTACATATGAGAGATAAAATTTTGTGATACTCATCTTTTTGTCTCTAAAAAATTGATACAAGGTGCCCAGAAAATGTGCACGTTTTGTGATTTTTTAAAGTGAATTTTGGACACAAAAATTTTTTGTTTCGGGAAATTTTTTTTGAAATACCACTCTAGGAGTAATTTTATGCGGGGAATCGATTGCGCACATTCCCGAAGCTTGAAAATGCTTTCATGACTCTGATTCAGGGAAATTAAGGTGTGTATTGAAGCGAAAGCATATAAAAAATTAAGTTTTTCATCAAAAAATCACAAAAAGTGCATATTTTTTGGCAATCTGTAAAACAATTAAAGAATCGAAAATCTTACTTCACAATTAATAAATATCTGTAACTGAATGGAATGGAGTAAGAAAAGATGCAAAAGTATAGACCAAATAAATATATAAGCAAAGTGAAGCCGTTCCAAGGATGTGGTAAATTTTTGAAAGGACCTTCAGAGAACAGTATATAGTCTCCTTTATCAGATTCTACTTGCTAAAAATCATATCAATACGTTTTTTATTGCTAAAACTAAAGATCGACAAAAGTACTCGGTCAAATATTTCATTACACACATACTTACCAGTTACACTCCTTATGGGGCGAGCAGTCAAATGTCCATGACTGAATGAGCACAAGGGTTCAGTTTGTAAGTATTTAGTTGAATGCCGGCTATGAGGGCAGTGCACTCAGCTTGTAACAAAACAACTTACCAACAAGGAAATAGCTATTGTAAAAGTGAAAAACATGTCAACAAAAACATTTTGCCGCAGAATTTTACTATACGGCTTGAGTTGGTCGGGAGTTTTTGTTTTAATTAAGTACAGGAACAACAAGTTGAGAGAAGATGAGAGAATAATGGAAACAGCCTCGCTAATTATAATAATTGTTCTCCATATCATTTTCTATAAAAATATGAGTGTTGGAAAACTACTGCCGCAAATAATTTTAAAACCACTGTAAGACCTCGAGCATCAGTCGAGCATTTTGAGCAATTCTTGATTTCTTTAATTCAGAAAAATCTGAAAACTTGATTTCCTGGTATAACACCTATGGTTTGGCTTTATTTTTTCAACACGAACAAAGAATTTTTCAAAGTGAAAAGAGTTACAGTCAACTCTCGATTTAGTGACATTTCGATTTAGTGACCCCGCCCGAAAATGTTCCCGCCAACACGACCACACAGGGATGCATTGCAAAAGTATAAATACAGTCAAACTCGATTTAGTGGCCATCAGAAAAGCTTTTATGGATAACACGAACAAAGAATTTTTCAAATCAAAGTGAAAAGAGTTACTAGAAAAAGTTTGGAGCTACTTCACTCTTATACACAAAAGGGAGGGGAGGGAGGAAGAGGGGATGGGAGGAGAAAGAGAAGGAGGTAGAAAGTAAGAGTAGAGGGATGAATAGAAGAAGGAGGGGTGGGTAGGGAGAGAGGAGGAGCTGAGGGATGAAGGAAAGAAGGAACAAGGAAGAGAGAGATGAGGCGGAAGAGAAAGAGGATGAGCGATAGGGGAGAATAGGAAAAGAAGAGGCGAGATAGAAAGATGAGCGAGAGAAGGAAGAAGGAGGGAGGAAGAGTGGATGGAAAAGGGAAAGTAGAGGGATAGAGAGGGAAGGAGAAGGTAAAGGATAGGGTAATGAAGGGGAAGATGGGGAGAAGGAGAGGGTGGAAAAGGAAACGAGGGAGTTGAAAAATAGGAAAAGAGTTACTGCGCAGAATTTTGAAATTTGCATAAAAACCTTCCGTACACTTGACTCTATTTAAAAAGGTCATGAGCGTTGGCAAAATTTCTAGTACTATAAACACAAACGAACCTCAACACTTCTTATAGATCTTTGGTTATAAATCACTATAAACTTTTTAACGAGAAAAACGATTCGTGTGAAAACTCGGATTGTATATTTACGTCGATGTGAAAATTTTTAATTAAAAGTTTAATTATTGGAAACATGAAAAATTTACCATGAAAGTCGTTATTTTTATCTGGCATATGAAACAATATAGAACCTTATGAGATCATATCAAATTTATTTTAAAAATTCCAAATTTACAAACAATGACTCAATTTTTTGAGTACCGTATATACAATTAGCATTAGCTTCAGCTATTAGCGTTTGCTACAACTACTGCTAATAACGGTTTCTAACGCTAATGTGCTAAGTGGGAGCGTGCTGGGTCCATTAAATAGTAAAGGTTTCCCGAATTGGAGGAAGTCGAGCTACATGGGTCTGCCACAAACGCGGTTGTCGACGCGCAGCTGGAGGTGTATCATCAAGAGAGGGTCTATTCGTTAGCACATTTTTCGAAAAATCACGCCTTTCTCGCAAGAAGATCTTTCTCTAATCATATTTCTGAGCTCAAGACATTGGCAAGTGGCAAAAGTTGAGTTCGAAACGAAGGTGGCGCATGCCAATGTCGTGCAATAGTACGATAAGTTTCGAAAGAATTGCGATCGCTATTCCCAAGCGCATCCTATTTGGATCGGCGGGTACAATGTCGTCGTAGAAGTGAATTTTCGCGCCAATACACAACTTTTATTGATTCAGGGACGAATTTTCACTGCATTCATGTTTTCGTTGTAATACACAGATTTCAAAAATCGCCAACTTCAACCGCGATTATCCCGACAACGATAACGATTCAGTGGTTAACGTAAAAACAAAAAATGCTCCCTTTTCATGAACTTTCCGAATATTTGGATTAACTTAAATTCTTGGATGCGATTTTATAGAGACACAGACTATGTATATTTTAATTATAGAAAAAACCACATTCAAAAATCTTTTCGGGAGGTCGCTGTAAGCTTCATTAAGGGGCGCAAAGACTTTTTTACAAAACTGATTACGCCTAAAAAATAACAAGAATTAGGATATAAACGCCTCTTATTATTCGCAGGAAAAATATTAAGTTCAAAAACAATAATAACGTGTTTAACAATTCTTCACTTGGATTAGAGTCTTTTCATTTTTTGAAAAGACTTAAGTCATTTAAAACGATAGACTTTAATCCAGGTGAAGTATATACAGATCTTTTCAAATTGATGAAAATTTGTATTTACATAAAGCAAAGGGCAACAACGTAGGCTAAGCTTGTGAATTGTTAAGCATGTTATGATTCAAATATTTTATGTTTTTTGTACTTGTTGGAGGTGTAATAAACACGTATGGTTGAGCAGAATGTGTCAATAACATGATTTTATTAAAATTCAAGTACATAAAAATTTATGGACCTCCTATTCTCCTATGAGAACTTAAAAGGTCATAAAAAAGGCGTATTATAGAGGTTCAACTGTACACGGGTTTCAAAATTACGCACAAAAATATTGGAGCTACTTTACCTCGGGGGCCCAACCACCATGTTACGAAACTAATTTTAAAAATTTTTGCCTAAACACTTAAAGGGGGGGGGTCCAACTTACAGCCGAGCAGAAAATTTTTTTAACAAGTGACCCTTTAGGAGTAATTTTATGCGAGGAATCGATTGCACGTATCGAAAAATTTTGAAAATTTTTCCGGAGGTCAAAGATACTTAAAGATACAAGTATATCAAAATGTTAAGCAACGTGAAAAAACATCGCTATTATGTTTCGCATGCAAAATTATCAAGAGAAAAATCGTTTTCGAACATATTTTTTAAATTTTTAAAATAATTTTTTTGATCATGGCGGTTGAGCCCCCGAGGTAAAGTACCTCCAAAATTTTTATAAAAAGTAGAGATGCCGGTGAATGCTTAATTAGCATAAGGCACCATTTATACTTCCGTCGCGTCGCAACAGTGCATTTTTGTATCGCGCGACGCGTCACAAGTTGGCGTTTATAGTCTGTCGCGCGACAGACTTGTCGCTTGATAGTACTTGGATTGAAAAGACGTTTCTCTATCAACAAGTTTCGGTGGTGCAGTGACAAAGCAGTGGCTTATTGATCACAAGAGTCGTGAGTTCAAATCCTGCTTGTAGCTAAGTGTTTTTGCACAAAGTAAAAATCGAATTTTGCACATTTTTCGATTTTTATATGTTCGACTTTCTAAAAAATGGAGCGTGTTTTTTGCGAAAAGACTTCTTTTACCTAACAGATATAAGTGGAATCGGGCAAAAAGGATTCAACATAAAGTAGCAATGAACTCTCACAAGCTTAGCCTACGTGGTTTCCCTTTGCTTCACTATAAATACAAATTTTTATCAATTTGAAAAGCTTTATATACGTATTCTTTATTTGAATTAAAGCCGAAAATTTTGAAAAGACTTAGGCTAAGATTTCAACGTAGGCTAAGACTTCAATCTTTTCAAAATGATAAACTTTTTTTTCAAAAAAAATTTACATGAACAAAGGGGAATAACGTAAGCAAAGACTTAAAGCAAGCGTAACATTTCAATGTCATTTAAACGTGTAATAAAAAATATTATTTTTGTAATAAAAAGTATTATTTTTGTAATAAAAATATTATTTTTGTAATAAAACGATGTAATAAAAAATATTATTTTTGTAATAAAAATATTATTTTTGAAATAAAAATATTATTTTTGTAATAATAAAAAAATATTTTTGTAGCCTAAAGAATGAGCCTAAGGCCTAAGCCTAAGACCTAGGCCTAAGCCTTTTTGTAGCCTAAAGAATGAGCCTAAGGCCTAAGCCTAAGGCCTAAGCCTAAGGCGTAAGCCTAAGCCTAAGGCGTAAGCCTAAGCCTAAGGCATAAAGCCTACAGCCTAAGGCCTACAGCCTAAGCCTAAGCCTAAGGCCTAAGCCTAAGCCTAAGGCATAAAGCCTAAAGCCTAAAACCTAAAGCCTAAGGCCTAAAGCCTAAAGCCTAAGACCTACAGCCTAAGTCTAAAGCCTAAGGCCTAAGCCTAAAGCCTAAGCCTAAAGCCTAAGCCTAAGCCTAAGCCTAAAGCCTAAGCCTAAGCCTAAAGCCTAAGCCTAAGCCTAAAGCCTAAGCCTAAGCCTAAAGCCTAAGCCTAAGGCCTAAGCCTAAGGCCTAAGTCTAAGGCCTAAGCCTAAGGTCTAAGCCTAAGGTCTAAGACCTAAATTCTAAGGCCTAAGTCTAAAGCCTAAATCTAAGCCTAAGAGAAACCGCGAGTGTATGAGGATCCCTGATCCTAGCTCTTTTTTTTGTTTATAAAATATATTTGGAATAAGAAATTTTCATATTACAAAAATAATATTTTTATTTCAAAAATAATATTTTTTATTACAACAGGTTTTATTACAAAAATAATATTTTTTATTACAACAATAAATTTATTTCGTAACATTTATTGCCTAATCTCGAAAAATCGGAAAAAAATTTTTCCGATTTTCTTCTAAAAATCTACTTTTTAGGGTAATTTCTAGGTGAAAAATCGATTGCGCGCATTCGCGAAGAGTGAAAATGCTTCCTTGTCCTGATTCAGGGAAATAGGTGTGTGTATTGAAGCGAAGATCGAAAAATTTTGGTTTTCTTGCCTCAAAATCATCTTTCTGGGGGTAATTTTATGCGGGGAATCGATTGCGCGCATTCCCGAAGCTTGAAAGTGCTTCCTTGACCCTGATTCAGGGAAATGAGTGTTTTATATTGAAGCGAAAATATGAAAATTTTGAATTTTTCTTCTAAAATCATCGTTCTAAGGGCTATTTTATGTGAGAAATCGATTCAGCGCATCCCCAAAGCGTCAAAATGCATCCCTGACCATCATTCTTGGAAAATTATGTTTCTACCGCAACGCTTCGGTGATGCGCTGAATCGATTTCTCGCATAACAGTTTTATTGTCAAAAAATTTTATATAAACAACAAGAATCAAGTACAATGTTGAATTTTTTCCGAAACTTTAATAAATTATCAATAGGCGGTAGCTCCAGAAATAGCAACCCCAGACACTCCAATAATTGGCATAATCCTAAAAAAAATTAACTTAATTATTAGGTCTTTGCAGAAGTCTCCAGCATTTTTTTCAGATTAATGTTTTGGATGAAGACATCCATTTTCTTCGAGATTAATTTTTAAAATTTAAATTTGCATTATAACGAAAACCTGGAGTCGCCAAATGATGAAATTTGCATAAAATTTTTTCAAGAAATTGGATGTCTCCATCGAAACTAATTTGAAAAAACGCTGGAGACTTACACAAAGGCCTAATATTTTTTAAAGTTATTTTAACAATAGCAACCTTGAAAAGTACCATCTTCTTTTTTCTATTAGTTTAGAACAAAACGCTCTTCTATAAGGAGCAATAAGCAGAATACCCGCTAGTGGGTTCATGAAGGTAGTCCATGCCATAGACGTGATTGATAAAACTCCTACACGAGGAAGTCCCAATTGTAAAGTCCAGTTTGCTAGTATCATCATTAAAGGAAAACCTCCGACAAGAAGCGGAGCCGCTGCCTAAATTGTTCGTCCGATATATTAGATAGTAATAGAATTGGAGGTGGGAGTACGTCAGTCGTTTTTTAGGAAAAAATGCGAACCCCCTTCAACGATGATGATTAAAAAAGGTCCCTTGTTTATTTTTCGACCCTTATCTCCGGCCTCTGAGTTCGACTCCCTTCGACCCCCTCTCACCGGCCTTTGAGTGCGACCGAACTAAAAAAGGGGTGACCCCCGTAGGAAGTGTTGGCGTCCCTGCGATCCTGGAAAAATTTTTCCATATGGTTGTAACTGACTGGACTGGTCCTTTAAAATGAAAAAATAATCATTTTTCATCGAAAATCTTGGATCCGATACTGAAATGAATGATTACTTGTCCAAGTAAAGCAAAAGTGACTTGTCTTTGCATAAAACGATCACTTTCTGCAATCAAATTTTGCAATCCCTTCAGATGGTTAATAGTTTTAATGCAGAAAAACGCGACGATTACATATGTAGTGAACACAAGACCAAAAGCGTACCAAACAGTAAAAGCTATCCATGGATTGCTCTAAATGGTTTACTTTTATTTCGAAATAAAAGTATTTTTTACGAAATGACTTGCGATAAATATCGGAGCTCGACCATTCTCATCTCTCCAAAAGAAATCAAAATCTGCTTCGAAATCTGATACATTATTACCTTCCAAAGTCTTCCAACCGGGCCAAACGGTTGATATGCCGACGAAAACCGAAATGCTGAGCGCCAAAGCTCCCGTAACCACATATAAGAGATAAAATTTTGTGCTACTCATCGTTTTCTCTCTAAAAAATTGATACAAAGTGCCCTAAAGTGTGTATTGAAGCGAAAATATATAAAAAAATTAAGTTTTTCATAAAAAAATCACAAAAAGTGCATATTTTTTGCCAATCCGTAAAAATTAAAGAATCGAAAATCTTACTTCACAATCAATAAATATCTGTAACTGAATGGGATTGAGTAAGAAAAGATGCAAAAGTATAGACCAAATACATATGTAAGCAAAGTGAAGCCGTTCCAAGGATGTGGTAAATTTTTGAAAGGACCTTCAGAGAACAGTATATAGTCTCCTTTATCAGATTCTACTTGCTAAAAATCATATCAATAAGTTTTTATTGCTATAACTAAAGATCGGTAAAATTTACTCAGTCAAATATTTAATCAAATATTTGGTCTTGACCGATCTCTAGCTAAAACTGTTGTGGTGCACTGCACACAAAGAATTATGAATCACGACTACCCGATGCGCGGGTTAAGTTGGTGATTGATCGATCTACAGATTTACAAATATGTGCATTCATACAGCCTATCTTGTTACCAGTTACACCCCTTATGGAGAGAGCAGTCAAATGTCTCTGACTGAATGAGCACAAGGGCTCAGTTCGTAAGCATTTAGTTGAATGCCGGCTATGGGGGGGGACAGTGCGCTCAGCTTGTAACAAAACAACTTACCAAAAAGGAAATAGCTATTGAAAAAGTAAAAAACATGTCAACAAAAACATTTTGCCGCAGAATTTTACTATACGGCTTGAGATTTTCTCTAGTTTTTGTTTTAATTAAATACAGAAACAACAAGTTGAGACAAATTGAGAGAATAATAGAAACAGACTCGCTAATTATAATAATTGTTCTCCATATCATTTTCTATAAAATATGAGTGTGGAAAACTACTACCGCAAATAATTTTAAAATTAATGTAAGATCTCGAGCATCAGTGGCGTAGCCAGGATTTTGAGCAATTATTATTTTATAAAAATGATGCTTTTAATAAAATACAAAAAAATCTATATTTATATACTGGTTTTGCAAAGAAGTTTTGGTGTCTCAATAAAATTTATTATAGAGTGAGCTTCAGAAAAGATTCTTGGATGCGATTTTATAAAGATATAGACCATGTATATTTTATTCAACTTTAGAAAAAGCCACATTCAAAAATTTCAAATTTAGAAAAAATCGCATTCAAAAATCTTTTCTGGAGGTCGCTGTAAGCTTCATTATAAGGCGCAAAGACTTTTTTACCCAATGATATAAGCGAAATCGTACAAAAAGGATTCAACATAATATCACAACTTAGCCTATGTTGTTTCCCTTTGCTTCGTGTAAATACAAATTTTCATAAATTTGAAAATAACTAATATACCTCACTTGAATTAAGGTCTGTAATTGTGAAAAGACTTAAGTATTTTCTTTTGAAAAAGACTTAAGTCTTTTCAAGAATTAAAGTCCTGTAAATTTGAAAAGACTTTAGCTTAAGTGTAGAATTGTTAAGCATGTGATTATTCAAATATTTTATGCCTTTTTGAACTCGATATTTTTTCCTGAAATAATAAGAGGAATTGATATCCTGATTCTTTTTATTTTTTAGACGTAACCTTAAACAACTGTCAAGTGCAAGACAAAACGTACAAATTTGATAGAGATACTAAGAATTCACCCGTGCGTTTAGACACTTCGCAAATTTCCAATTTGTTTAATAAACACGTATGGTTGAGCAGATCGTGTCAATGACATGATTTTATTGAAATTCAAACAACTTAAAAAATTTATAGACCTCCTATTCTCCTATGAGGACCAAAAAAGGTAATAAAAGAGGCGTATTATTCAACTGCACACGGGTTTCAAAATTATGCATAAAAAGCTTACCATCTCTAACTAAACGAAATGTATATGCACTGACATAGCATTGAGCGAGGAGAAGCTAAGAAGAAGCAGAGATATTCCTTGATGTCCTATATTTGCTTCTCTTCTTATGGTTCAGAAGAGTTTATATGCTTTTTAGATTATTGTACGTTGCTCTCTTCTCTTAATAAACCTAATTCCAAGTTTATGGTTGCAGTCTATTGTATCATTAAAGCAGCAAGGTATCGCAGCACGCAGTACATCGGGACACCAGCAACTTTAATAAAAAATGGAACCAGTAATGTGCATCAACTGCGCAGTCAATTTGAAACAATCCGGTCCGGAACTATTAGGTTGGTTAACAAGTTCATAGCGGTCAACTTTTATTTAATTACCAAACGAACAACTTATGAACAAAAACTAATCAAAATATGCTCCATCACTATCAACTACTTTTTTCCAACGCTTCGGCAACGAGTCGATGCCTTTTTGAAAGAATTGAACATTCTTAGAAGCGATCGAATTCCGATGAAACTCATAAACTAAGGCATAGCGAATATGTTGCTTTGTTACTTCCATTTTCTTAAATAGTTTCGCTAGTTTATTAGGAAGAATTTTTTTCAGAAATCAAGAAAATCAAGGAAAGAAATAAAATCGATTGAATTTCCAGTATAGCTGCAGCTAACGCTAATAGCGTTAGCTACCGCTATTAGCGTTAGCTATCGTTATTAGCAGTAGTTGTAGCAAACGCTAATAGCTGAAGCTAACGCTAACGCTAATAGCGGTAGTTGTGCATACGAGCTGACGCTACTAGCGTTGGCTGCAGCTATTAGCGTTAGCTTCAGCTATTAGCTAAACGCTAATAGCGGTTTAGCTAATTTTACTATTTAGCTACAGCTAACGCTAATAGCTCAAGCTAATGCTAATTGTATATACGGCCCAGTAAATTTACAAAAAATTTTAATTTGATATTTTCATATCTCTAGCATCATTTTTGGGTGCTATAGTAGATCTAATACGATGCCTGAAATTATAGAGCTTTCTTATCAATGTCGGTCTTGTAGTAGAAATATCTGCTTCATTGTGACACGAAGTTTGAGGTCTTTGAAAGTGTCGGTGCACCATTACGAAACGTATTTGAAGAAATAATGTTAGAAGCCTAAAAAATTGGGATTTTTTGATTTCGGGGGATGGTTCTAAAATTTTTATCACTTCTTATAAACATACCCATCTAAAGTATGTCCAATAGAATTCTTGAACGAGTTCGAATCAACAGCATCAAAAATAAGTTGCACTACTCTTTTATAGTTTTCTTGACAGCTCACAAATGGAGGAACGAAAAGGGATAAAAGTTTCGGAAGAAAGGACATTATGAAGACCGATAAATTGGCTATGTTCTAAAAGACAAGTTTAAAAAAATATTTTTTTCATGTTATTTATTCACTCCTAACCTGTAGTAGCATAACTTTTTCAAGTTTTCTTTTTGTAACTTCCGCCGAATCTTTTGCCCATTTATCCTTTGAAGATTTCTTCAGTTTTATAATAACCATAACATCAAAAAATACACATAAAATAGCCATAAAAATCTCCGCATATTGTTGAAAGGCCATATAAAATTGGGTGCAAAAAGTTTGGACAGCAACAGATTGATTATTTTGCGATAAGATTCCGCAAACTAAAAAAGACATCGACACCAGCACATATATATAACATACCATGATTTCCCTCCACATCCATAGCCCATGACACAAATGGTGGAAAATAGATCAACATAGTCAAAATGGTCACCATTAAAGCTATCAAAATGGTTCTTTTTCTGGTTAGCTTTGGATAGTAAACCGGAAAGTAGAGCGCCACAAATCGAATGCCAGCTTTGCCAGCTCTCATTACAATCGAGACGGTTTTAGCAAAGAAATTTAGATAGGGTATATAATAAGCGATGTCTACCTTATGAAGAGCTATGATGAATTTTATATACCAAAAAGAGAAAAATGGACTGTTTTGGTCGAGAATGTGTCTAAAAATGGGATATAAAATTTTATTCAGGTATCTCACGGTCCTACAAAATAGGAAGGATCCCATAAAATTTTCACTAAAAAAATCAAAAATTCATCATTTTCTTGCTTTCTCTTACGGTTTTAGAGATGCCCCCGGTCGATTAATGATTCGAAACTTGTTTATGTTGTTGAGGATTTCTCCGGAATATAAAGCCAATCCTGATAGTTTTGGTGTCGTTAGAAAGCTGGATTTCGTACCAATCGAATGACACTATCATGCCATAACTCAAAAAAATTTTGAAATAGATAATTCGTAAGATGATGAAAGGCTAAGGCATAGGCTTAAGTATAGGCATGGACTAAGGCTTAGGCATAGGCTAAGGCATAGGCTAAGGCTTAGACTTAGGCTTAGGCTTAAGCATAGGCATGGGCTAAGGCTTAAACTAAGACATAAGCTTAGGCATAGTCTAAGGCACAGGCTTAGGCTTAAGTATAGGCATGAGCTAAGGTTTAGGCTAAGGCTTGGGCTAAGGCTTAGGCTAAGACATAGGCTTTTGGTTGAGAAGTTATTGCATAATTAGTAAAAATGTCAATTTTTCGACATTTTTTTAATAATTATGCAATAAATCCGCAATCAGAAAGAGTTATAGCATGATTTTAGCTTCATTCGATTGCTACAAAATCCAGCTTTCTAATGACACCAAAACTAACAGGATTAGCGTCATATTTCCGGAGAAATCCTTAAAAAAACGTTTCGAAACATCAAACGACCGTTTTAGAGATGCCCCCTCCCCCCAAATAAACGCAAACTTTGAAAGTTCAATCAAAGAAAATGGTGCTTCAAATAACCCAATTTCTGACAATAAAATAAAATTGGCTGAAATTTGCCAAATGCAAACTATGCCATAGGGTGTCCATAAAGATTTTTCGACGGCATAGAGAGCAATAAAAACAAGTTCAATCAAAAGACTAATAAAGCTGCACTAAAAAATAAGGCACGTTTTTTAAGTTTTGCTCACCCAATTCTCGAAAAAATTTAGTTTTTCAAAAATTTGGATCTTTTTCGGTTTACCCCCCCCCCTGCTTACAACGATCAGCGCAATATTAATAGATAGAAAAATGTTGTAAGTCTTCCAATCCTCATCCATTTGAGCACAATTATGGTTGTAAACAAACGAATTTTCAGGACTCCAATATGTAAAACCATTACAACAAAAATTTTCATAAATCATATCAGTCACATTGGTAAGTTCAACATGTTTAATAACATGACATTTAACACTACATTGAAGATCAACATTGAAGATAGGTTTACACAAAATATCGCAAGAATGTTTTGGACCAAAATCGTCATTCGACATGTTTTTGCAAGAGCAAAATGTATTTAAGCAAGAAACCAATTAAGTGACTGAATAAAATTTAAAAAAAGAGGCAAAAACTTATGGCAGTAATCAAATTAGCTTTAATAAATTTAGTTGCCAAGCAATTCAAGATTGTTTCAACCGAAGTATATTCAAATTACACGTTGCGGCGTATCTCACTATGTACAACGTTTGTGGGCACAGCTCCAACAATTTGCATGGTAAGCTCTGTTTCCTGGGCTTATCGAATTAGTGAGTACAGAGGTGTATAATGGTCGCCAATGGCGACCCAACATCGCAAATTTTGGAAAAATTATCAATTAAAAATGGCATAAAACTCAAAAAATGACGTCACGATCTGCTGGCAAAGTCGCATTTGTGAAAATTGTCAATCAAAAATATCATAATTAGTACCAACGTCGCAAATTTCAAAATTTTTGCGAGGTAATAAACACATATGGTTGAGCAGATTGTGCCAATAACATGATTTTGTTGAAATTCAGGCAACTTTAATGTTTTGAACTCCAATTTTCTATTCCGTTAGCGATATTGTGGAATTTCAAGCTTTTGATAAGAAATTTATGGATGAAAAAATTATCGGCTTCCACAAAATTCCCGTCCGCAAATGTCCGTCCGCAAGTGTCTCACCTCCGATTTCTCAAGTCTGAAAGGTTCCTTGTTGGTGTGAATTGTTAGATATAGAAACTCATTCTTGCACAACGGTGCTCAAAAATACTTTCTCCTTTGCGTCATTGTCTGTAAATTTGGAATTGTTTAAATAAATTTGATATGATCTCATAAGGTTCTATATTGTTTCGTATGCCAGATAAAAATAACTACTTTCATGGTAAATTTTTCGTGTTTCCAATAATTAAACTTTTAATTAAAACACGTTCCGCGAGAGAACCGAGCTTTGGATGTCACAAAAAATTTTGGAGCTAGTCCGGCTGGGGGGGACCAAGTGACGTTCAAAAAAAATTTTTCCGATTTTCTTCTAAA
>JAQGBS010002083.1:0-13887 GCA_034698545.1 Acrobeloides obliquus
GCTTTTACTCCTCCAGGTGTTGTATAAGAAAATCCTTCTACTGTTCCATAATTTGTTTGGACTTGTAAATTACTATCGTCCACGGAAACTTCATTTGATTCAATCATTGGAGCTGCTTTTGTAAATGGCAACAAAAGTAATAATAAAAATGCACTTTGGTACAACATTTTCTATAAAAAATTGGAAATTAAAACTCCCGAAAAAATCACTATATACACGTCTTTTAAATTTTTGCACGATATGAAATTTTGCACGTATTGTGAATTATCGCATCTTTCGGAAAAGAAGAAAAAAGTACAATGAATTTGATTAAATAGGTTTTCAAATACTTCGACAATTGTATTTTACACAATGTGTTTTTGGGCGAATGATTTACCCTTTGATCAAGAAGGTGTTACGTTACATTTGCCCTTTTATTACAAAATTTGTTACCTTTTTGGTTGTTTGTGATGTGACCAAATGGATAAATATCAACTTGACAAAAATAATTTTTTTACAATTCATGAATTTTTTAAAAAGTTTTTCAATCTGATAAAAGTCCAGTTTCAATTTTTACCAAACCAGACTAGTCCTTTAAGGATTCAACACTCAATTTTTATACCATTTTTATATTTCAACGCACAATTTAAATCATGGGTTGATCTGATTTGTTTATTATTAAAATTAAGTCGTCTACACTCTAAACTTTACCAAGTTGGGCCAATTTGCAAAATTTTGCAATCTTGTTTACCATAATAACAACTCATTTGTTATTAAAACTTCCTCGAACACTTTTAAATAAAAGAAATTCAAAAAGTTTATCTAGGCAAATAAAATGACACCAAAATTGTCGAATTTGAAAATTGTGTGCGCTATTAAAACGAAAACTTAATTCATGTTTTCGTTTCAATAACCCAAAAAAATCACTGATTAATCAGATAATTTTGAATAATCGCTTCATTACTCAGTTTTCAATTGATACAAGTTTTAAAAAAATTATCGTAGAAACATTAAAGTACATGTTTTCGTTGTAATAAACAAATTTCAAAAAATCGCCAACTTCACATGCAATTATCTCGTCAATGATAATGATACAGAACATGCTCCATTTTTCATTAACTTTCCGAATATCAACAAGAAGGTCAACTTTTTTCCGCTTGGACTGGTTCTTTAAAGAGGAGAAGGATGCCTAAATTCGGTCCAAGTTTTTTGTTTCGACTTCTTTATAGATTGTGCTCTTTGAGCCCTGATCAACAGGTCCAAAGTATCGTCTATATATCAGGACCTGAAGCAGGCTCATGATGTCATATTTGATTAAAAAAATGTAAAAAAAGTTTTCCTGATCTATCCATACAAAATAAGAAAAAGTGAAACTATTCTTCTAAATAAATTCCATTATTTTATAGGTAAAAACCTTTCTTAGACAAATTGCAAATTGACGCACAAAATCGGAGAAATCTTTGAAAAAGATTCGTGTGCAAAAAAATTTGTCTTCAATTCTTCTAGACGCGTTTTTATAGCATTCAAGAATGGAAATTCTCGTGTTCTTGTTTGTGATCACAAAATATTTGTGTCTGTTTCTAAAATCACTAAGGCGAATAAAGAAGTCTCGTCATTGATGGTGGAGAATTAAGAAATTTGGAGAAAAACACTTTAAAAAAATATTCGCTTAACAATAAAATAAAGGACAATAAACATGATCACAAAAATTGAGCCACTATGATACAAAGCGGCACAAAAGTTTTAAACCACAAAAAACTCCACCTTTTTACACAAAAATGTTTGTTTATAACTATTAGACTATTCGCTAACTTGTCCTTATTATCGTTTAACTTTACAGACGGCAAATATTATTTTTTAAATTAAATTAATAAAAAAACTTTAAAAAAAAGTTTTAAAAAACTCTTGATAATCCGCCACTCTGATCTGCGTTAATTCGATAATCCGCCACCTGGGGCACGGCGGTTTTATTGGAAAAAATTGGAGGAAATTTGAAATTTTAAAAAAGAGTCACGCATTTCGACTCACAATGGAACCCCAAGATCTTCCCGATTCTAATTTTTCTCAAACCAAGTGAAAACGGTTTAAAAAAATATAAATATGCAGAGAATAACAATTTTTCATCCCCATAGGCCTTCTTCGAGGAGATATGGGGGGTTAAATAAATTCCTGCTCTGGCAGGAATTTAAATTTCTAATTGACTGCACACTACCTTTAAAGGCTATATAGTAGGGTTAGGTTTTATACAAGTTAAAATCATTATGACTATACAGCTCCAGCAAGTAATTAATGATCAAAAAATGATTGTAATGTGTTTTAGAGGCGAAAAAGAAATATACAAAATTTTTATGGGAATTGGACAACTTTAAATTTGACGCAAAAAATTAATTAAATTAATTTTTTACAGATTGTGTACTTTTAATTGAAACAAAAAAAGCTTTCCTTTTTGACATAACGCCCATTTTGACATAAACAAGCGCCATAATTGAGTAGTCAAAATGAATAATAAAAGAAAATTTGTCAAAAACGCCTAGACAACGTTACTAATTCAATGAATGCCATAAGTTTTAATTAAATTAATTACTGAAGAAGAAAAAAATTTTTGTTGATTGTTTGTTTGACGAAGGCGAAAATTTTATTTGATCGATTCAAACCTCAAAAACCTCAAAAAATTATATAGAAATTTTTGCTTATTATTTTGATTTTGACTTAAGTGGCACCCTATACAGATGAAGGTATAAAAAAAATCCCAGAGGATGATTGATTTAAAAAACCCCGAGGCTTCTCGATCATACAAACAAAAAGAATTAGATCAGATGCGCTGAAAAAATAAAATTTCGAGTCCGCTGAAAATCCTTGAGCCCTTGGAAAAAAACTTTAAAAAGTGCGCAAATTGAACAATGCAAATTTCCTTAGGTCATTGCTCTTAAAAAGTCTCCTACTATAACACAAATTAAGGTACAAAGTCCGATTTCATTGAATTTAAAAATTTTTTATTAGACTACAGTCTGGACAGTCCAAAGTTCTTACAATTTTTACGAATATAAAAAACTACAATTCATAAACAAAAATTTAAGAAGTTTTTGAATCATCAAAAATCATAGTACCACGAACATCAAAAATCAGTGACATGGTCGTTAAGGCCAAATATCAAAACTATGAATTGGTCTTTCTTATATTGGTGAAAAATCTTTGGGAACTTTCTTTAAACGGCTTTTTGAAGGAAAAAACTCAGTCGCTTCGATGCTGGGTTGGTCTCTCTTTTTATCAAAATCCGAAAAAATCGATTTTTTGAGATTAACCAAAACTTGGAAGCCAATTTTCTAAAAAACTAAAAACTGTTGGCCTTTGAAATGTAGGTGCCCCCATAACAAATTTTCTGAGGAATCTTTTGCGCGCAAAATTAGCAATCGAAAAATTTTAGGTTTTTCTGAAATTTGATTTTGGCGATTTTAGTGTTTTGTGACTCTATAGCCAAGAGAAGAGGTCAAAAATTAAGTTCAAACTCGTATATAGACTATCCTGATACGTGTACTTTATTTTTAAAACTTTAAAACGCAAATTTTGAAAAAGCCAGCTACGCCCTTGGGAGGCTCCCCCATCCTCTTGTCTGTCTGTGACCTATACAGTTCAAGAAAATGCTTTTCTGATGAACGATTTTCCGTTTAGGCACGTGTTTCAACTGTGCAAGTGCACGGGTTTTGTCTATGACTGTAAAACAGCGGGCAAAGACTGATCCAAATTTTTTGCTCTTAAAATTATTTTCTATGTGGCTTCAAAATTCTCTACACAATGTGTGATAAACTCTCTAATTTGGTGGGCTATAGAGATATTGCCCAAATAGATATATAGCGTATGAAACAAATGCAAAAGTGCACAGTTCAGGATCTACGCGAAATGTATATTACCAATGTCATAATCCATCCCTAATCAAAATCAAAAAATTAAAACAAAAAAATCTTTATCAAAACTGACACGAAGACTTAAATTACCACCCAACTATACTTCACCTAACTAACCGAATGAATTCTTGCAGCATTTATTTGTTCTTCTTTATAAGTACTCTTTTTAACAGTCATTAATCGAATAATCATCGTGTTCGATTCTTTCTTACGTAATGCCTTTAACTTCTAGAAAATTTGACGTATGACCTAAAATGTAACAGGGTTGTGTCCGATAAACTACGAAGCAGAGCATAAAACTTGTTGTTGGACAGTGAACAAAGGTGTCAAAATTTATCAAATTTGGCCATAAAAATTTCGAAAATTTGATTGCATTGATTCAATATATGGTTCAGCTTATGTGGCAAACTGGTTTAAGAGTAAATATTTTTGGAATTACAGGGTGTCCCAAAAAATGAAAATTTTGCTATTTTTGGGCGATTTTTTCAATTTTCACCAAAATAACCTTATAGGGGTTTTTCTATGCGAGAAATCGATTTTATGGATTGTCGGAGCTTGAAAACGCTTCCTTGATCATGTATTAGCCTATTTTCGCTTCAATACACAAATAAAGAAGCTGGCTTCGCTTGGGATCGAACGTACAAAAATGGGGTTAATGTTGTCATCCTAAAGAGCGCGCTTCCTATCCACTGAACTATCATTCCCTCTTCCCCTCTCTCTCTCTCTAATGTGAGAGAGGATTCCTCTCTCCCTAATATGAGAGAAGAAGGTCACCATGCAGAAACCGAAAAATTGATCCCACCACAAACAATATTGAAATCTTTTTTGAGAGACCAATATAATTTTGACTAAGTGGGCCTCGACAAGCCCACTCTCATATTTTTCAATTTTTTTTAATGTTTTATGCAAACTGATTTTCATATATTCAAAAATGATGACTTTAAACTTTTATTTTCGCAAAATTTACTTCTCGAAACCTTGACCATAACTTTTTTCGTACCATCTACATTCTTAACACGGACACAAATTCTTCACAGACTCATCATACTACATTGATCTAATAAAGAAATTCTGATCAGTCAGAAACCAAAGAGTTTTTAAAACTGGTTATTTTAAATTGTACTTTTTCACGTGATAGAAGGAATGGAACATGAAAGAAATTCTCGTCATTATAAAGTTTTAAAAAGAAACAAACAAATTTTTTTTGATAAAAAAATGATTACATTGAAAAAACACTTCCCCTACCCTGTATTAGTTCGCTTCAATACACATGCCTCTTCCCTGAATCAGGGTCAATGAAGCGTTTTCAAGGTTCGAGCGCAATTGATTCCTCGTATAGAAAAACGTATCAAGATCCGTTGCCTGATTCAATCTACTTGTTTTACAACGATCCATTAGCTTTATAAAAATTCATATATCGTCTAAATTTCATTCAATTTTTATCTCTGGTGCATTCCGGAAAACGCTACTAACAAATGGTTCATGCAAAGACCTTTTTGCGCGTGTTTTGTATTTATTTTAAAAGTGTTTGGTGAATAAAAGTTTAAAACAAGTTGATGTGGAACGCTACCATATGCGCCATTGCTGCAATTTTTCCACTTTTTGAAACTTTTTAAATTTGCATGATCTGTAATATTGATCGATCATTATGGTCAGAAATTAAACAACACTTTAATATTTCGAAATAAATTTTTGTACTATGCGCATCTAATTAGGAAGTATTATCATACAACAATTTTTTATAGTTTAGAATCTGAACAGTTCAATGAACTTTTATAGTCAGAAACTATATGCGTAGGTAGGTTAAAAACTATAGTTAGATTAAGTTTCTTCAAAAGAAGAATAGATGTGTACAGGGTGGTCCCAAAGTTCGTGATTACTTTTAATTCGATATAATTTGTTGAATATTTACCTGAAAATCATCCATCTGGGGGTAATTTATACGAAAAGCCGATTGCTTCTTTTTTACTTCCCGCATAAAATTACCCCCAGATGGATAATTTTCCAAACATTATATCGAATTTAAAAGTGATTATTATTATCACGAACTTTGGGACCACCCTGTAAATTCAATTTCGTCCTTTTTAATCAGAATTGAGAGTGGTTAAGTTTGGTCATAAATTTTCATTTATCTATTTAAACAATAAAATAAGAACATCAATAATATGAGATTTATACTAGTATTAATTTTGTTTGAACTTTTTGTTTGGGATTTGATTGCTGTACCATTATCACCATAAACATTTACTAAAAAATTTCAAAATAATCTCAAATTTAAACTCACTATTTTCATATCTAATAATAGGCGGGCAAGGGTTTGGAGAAGCAATCATTTGCAATGACGTACTGTTACTAATCATTGTGTCGTTTGAAAATTTGCCATTGGTGTATCTTAATCAGGGATGTTTTGGTTTTGGTGATAGAGTTTTGTTGTCAACACAAAACCCCAAGTTATTTTGATTAGAAAAAATATCTTTACATGTCCAGCAACTTACAAAAGATCGTATCCAAAAATCTTTTTTCTTCTATAAGAAATCAAATTTTATCGGGGAACTCATGCTTGAACACCCTGTATATATAGTTCAGAAGTACGATTTCTATCTAGTTTGTTTAAATATGAATCACAATATTTAAAAATTTTTATTGATACCAAAATTCAGATATTGAATAATTCATATTTCAAAATTTGAATGGCAATAAACAAGTCCCAACAATCAATAAACAACTCTGCTGTTTTTCTCCCTATAAATCTACTCTTACTCAGATAAACATGGTTGTTTATTATGTAGTGTATAGACCAGATGTTGCTTTTTATCATAAACTAGCGTGCAAGTCACATCTAAGCCTAAGTTGGGCAAGCTTTGCGCACCATATTACAATAAGCCTCTCATATGGATCGCCTGATAATTATTGGCTATGAAATGGGAAGCTTAGGCGCGCCTAGCGTGAAGGGAGATTCAGATAGGTAGTCGAGTTACCAGCATTTTTGGCCCCTATGTTTTTTATACTCATTCGGAGATGTACTCCGTGAGGTCAAAATTGAAAAATTTTTTCGAATTAGTGTTTCCCATAGTCAAAAGCCCCCGCGTAGGAAAAATTAGCCGATTTGAAGCCATTGATATTCGCATATTTTTAAATTTTTAGGGGGTACCTCATTTTTTGTTTCCCGCACGGTTCCCTAGGATTTCGCCGAAACCTTCATTTCGACGAACTTAAATGTCGCCGAGATGTATTTCGCCTAAAATGTTTTTCACCGAACCTTAGTCGAAATTTTTTTCCGAATATATTTCATCCGTAAAATTGATATAAAATACTAAAATTAAATTTTACTAATTATTTTTTTATTATAGGTTTTATGCATTATTTTTAATTTTATAAACTTGAAGCATTCAAACATAAAAGTATTTTAAACAATATTTGGCGCCAAAAGTGTTTGTAAGACCATTTTGATATGTATTGCCATAGGGTCAGGTCAAACCTTTATTCATTCAATGTTTTCTTATCTCATATATGAGTACTCACAGTGATTTTTTTCTCACACAATATTTTTTCTTTTACATATTTTTTTCTCGCACCACGACGTTGTCGTGATGCCGTCATGACGCCAACGCTGCCATGACGTCGAGATGCCGTCGTGACGCCTTATATTCGACAAAGAAATTTTCGGCGAAATGAAGGTTCGGTGAAAAAAATTTATGCGAAATACATTTCGGTGAAAAACATTTTAGACGAAATACTTTTCAGTGAAATCCTGAGAAACTTCCCGCTCACCTACCCCCTACCTACTAACTTTTAAAAAAGATTGCTTTTAAAAACGATTTACCGTTCCTGAGATCTCGTGGCTCCAGACCTAAGTACAGACGGACACAGAAACCGGTTTTTTAGGCGCCACCACACTTGCGGAATCGACATTTGCGGAGTAATACTTGCGGATACTACACTTGCGGACCAAATTTGAATTTTTTTAAATATTTTAATTTCGTACACAAGTGTTTAAATTTGTTTAAAGAAATTTTTAAATGTTCATTTGCGATTATTTAAAAAAATTCAAATTTGGTCCGCAAGTGTAGTATCCGCAAGTGTAGGCCCGAAAGTGTAGTATCCGCAAGTATTACTCCGCAAATGTCGATTCCGCAAGTAGTGCTCCGCAAATGTGGTGGCGCCGTTTTTTATATTTATGATCTTAATTTAATACAAAATTTTATTATAAGCAAAGATTTTTGTTGTTGTTGCAAAATTCGTTTCTAAAAATTTTAAGCATATATTTTTAGAAAAAAACTATGAGGGCTGCAATAGTTCGAAAATTTGGCCCACCGACAAATATTTCAATTGAAAATGATTGGCCAATACCAAATATAAACTCAAAACAAATTCTTGTTCGTGTAAAAGCAGCTTCGGTAAATCCGGTGGATACTTATATTCGATCTGGGCATTTTGGATCTCTTCCTAAAATTCCATATTCTCCTGGAATGGATGGAGCAGGATTGGTCGAAAAAGTTGGAGATCAAGTGAAGAATTTTAAAAATGGTGATAGAGTTTGGTTTTTATCTCACAATAGTGGTGCTTGTGCGGAATTTTGTGCGGTGGAAGAAGATACGGTTTTTCAGCTACCGGATGGGGTTTCTTTTGCGCAAGGTATGAAAGGATTACTTTAGAATCATTCCCTGGGTATAGAATAGAATTTTTTTAATACACAAATTTATGGAAGCAAAAAATCGAAAAGTTGAAGTTTTATCACTGCTTTATAATTGCTCTGTTGAAATCAATTTTTTGCAACTTTTTCTTTCCTCGAGGGAGGTGGGGGGGGGGGAGGGGGGGGGGACATGCTCTAATTCATATCAATTCATTTTTTAGGTGCAACACTTGGAATCTGTTATATGACAGCTTATAAAGCTCTTTTTATCGATGCAAAAGCTAGAAAAGGCGACACTGTTTTGGTTCACGGAGCTTCTGGTGGCGTTGGCGTGGCGGCGATTCAAATAGCTTCTGCAAATGGATTAAAAGTAGCTGGAACTGCTGGTACACCAGAAGGGATAAGAATCGTCAAAGAAAATGGTGCCGATTATGTTTTTAATCATAAAGAGAATGGATATGTTGAAAAAGTAAGAGACATAACCCTTTCAAGAGCAAAAACGTTGGATCCCCGACCACTATCCTATCCACGGGACTATACAACCACCTTTTTTGCTCCTTCCCTGTGAAACAGATTATTTATAGAGTGCCCAAAAATGGCAATTTTGTGATTTTTGGGCAATTTTTTAATTTTCACCAAAATAGCCCTATAGGGGTTTTCTATGTGAGGAATCGATTACGCGCATTGCCGGACCTTGAAAGCGCTTCCTTGACCCTTAACCAGGAAAGAAATGTGTGTATTGAAGCGAAAATAGGCTAATATAGGATCAGGGAAGCGTTTTCAAGGTCATACCATGCGCGCAATCAATTTCTCGCATAGAAACTCCCCTATAGGTTTATTTTGATGAAAATTGAAAAAATTGCTATATTTTTTGGCACCCTGTAGATAATGTTTTTATATTAGATATCTGAAACATTCCCGAGTGGGATCGATGTCATCCTAGAAATGCTAGCCAATGTCAACATCTCTCACGACCTAGATCTAATCAATGAAAACGGAAAAATTTGCATAATCGGAAGCCAAGGAGCCATCAAACTAGATGCTGATAAAAAGAAGAAAATGCAAGCTCACAGTATTGATATATATGTTCTTATATCAAGCAAAAAAGAATATGAAACTATGGGGGAAGAGTTGAATAAACTTTTGATGCAAAAAGAAATCAATCCAATTGTGGATAAAGAAAGGCCGTTGGAAGAGTTGTCTGAACTACATGAACAAATTATGGACTATTCAAAAGGAAAATTTGGCAAGATTGTTTTAAATATGGATTTGTAAAAAAATTTTGAACCCATGATTTGTTGTTTTTTAAATAAATTTATTTATTCTGGATATATAATACGATCTTCTTCTTCAAGAACCCCATTTTCAACAATTTCTGGGTTCGACAAAAGTGAATACTTCTTGTAATAATTGAGCAAGTTTGGATAATCATGAAAGAAATTTTCTGACCCGACTTCAACGACCCGTTTTAAGAAGTGCTGTAGCAAAAAATCTGCCCATGTCGCCTAAATTTTTGAAAATATAAATTTTTTTATTGATAAAAAGTTACCCTATCTGCAACCACAAATTTTGAACTCCATGATAATTTGTCTTCTAGAAATGGGCCTATTCCAGATGAAAAATAATTTTTGGCATATTCAAGAGTTTGGGGCTAAATAATGCTTTTAAAACGTGTTTAAAATAGAAAATTACATTTTTGGTGACTTTTTCACTCGGGAGAGTTTCTCTTAACCAATGCCTCAAATGTTCCCAAGCTTCAAAAACCAGATCTCCAATCATGTCCACTTGGGCATCTTCCAATGAAGTTCTTCCATTGTAGCCTAAAATAATTTTAACACGGGAATCTCTTTGATTCCTAATTGCGTGCATCGATTGCCCGACTCGCGAAAACTTTTCCCTGACCCTGTTTCAGGGACTTGGTGGTTTTAGAAATGATCAAAATACTTTAAATATGTGTGAAAACTACCGAAGTCCCTGAAACAGGGCCAGGGAAACGTTTTCGCGCGTCGGGAATGCGCGCAATCGATTCGTCGCATAAAAATTGCAAAAAGTTTCATACATTTTGGATGAATAGAAAAGAATTTTCCCAGAGTGGGATCGAACCCTCGACCGTCGAAGTGCAAAACGAGAGCTTTACCACTTTGTTACGCTATATTAAACTTTTTTCGGTCGGTCGCTAAAACAGACAATACCATGCTTGTACAAACATCCTCCAAACCACACTCAATTTGGGAGAGGGGGTTCATGTGTCATCAAAAAATGGGCTGTCGCGCTATCACAAGGAGGAAACGCACAAGAGGCCATGGTCCCTACGGTAATTTTGGCGAAATTTTTGAAAAATTTTAAAAAATCACCTTTGAGAAATTTTCTCGCGCACTAGGGGGTTCATTTTTGGGTGGCAGTTTGTATATGAGTGATGAGTACTATTTTTTCCCTTCGCGGAGACTGCACTAAAATTTCATAAGTTTTCAGATGCTTTCGCTTGTGAATCGTGCAAATCTTTTGCTTTTTTAAATTTAAAAAGTACCCAATCTTGATGCTAAACTTCTACAAATTGTTGGTACACCAACAATAATTACTCCATCAAATTCAAGTGCTGGTAGTCTACCAAGAGGAAGATCTAAAAATTTCAATTTTTTTAATTTTTAAATAAAAAAGAAGTTTTTCAACATAAATTGTATATAGAATTTTGAGTAGAACATGAAAATTTTAGACACAACGCATAAATTTGGGCACAAAAAAGTTCAATTTTTTTAAAATTTTAATGTTTTTCTTACATTGTTTTATAGTTGTATTTTCAATTTCTGAAGCTGGCAAACGAATATGCTTATAAGGTATTTCGGCAACTTTAAAAATTCTCTTGATTACTTCTCCAATAGTTTCATGATCGGATTCGTAAAATTTAAAATTTGGTAAAAATAAATCCATTTCTAAAATTTTAAAAGTAAAACATTTTTTAATGAAATCAAGTACTACGTCCGAGCACTATAGTACTCGGTTTATTGTTTAAAAAACCAGGAACTGTTCAACAAACTAGCAAGAAAAAGTCTCTTAGGGCCTCCACTAATTCAAATGTAAGCACCAATTGTAGCACTAATTGCACTCTCGGCGTCGAGACGGTTTTATTTTTCATGATAAACGAATTTTGAATGTGGTCTTTAGCCAATTTATAGCCCAACAAAAGATGAATAAAATTGCTAAAGACCACATTTGAAAATTCGTTAACCCTGAAAAGTTATTCTCGCTTTAAATTTTGCGTCTCGACGTCGAGACGAGCACTAATTGCAATTAATGTTTCCCCAACTTGCAATTAGTGCAGCCTTGACGCCTTCGAGACGAATTAGTGAAGGCTCTTAAAATCGTTAAAATTGAAGATTAATTTTTGAGGAGATATCCCTCAAATTAAAGATATTTGGTTGCATATATTTAAAAAATTAAATTTTGTATTTTTAATGAAAAAATGGACAAAAAATTATAAAAAAGTATTAAAGTCACAAACAATATGAACAAAATTAGAAGTGACTATTCAAAACTAAATATGCGAAGGCGAGCGGACGAACACGTCCATCTATTTCCATTACATGGACTGGTCTCTCTATGTGATAGGCTTAGCGACAGACACGTGCGAACATTTATATAATGCTTGCTTGCAATTCAAACACGACATATTATGATCGATTGATTCAAAAATTAAAATTGAAAAAAAATGGAAAATTTTTTTGATGAATTTTTTGCCGGCAGGAAAAAACGCTAATTGTTTCAGTGAAAAATTGTTTGATAAGAAAAAATCTAACCAAGTAAAAAAACAAGAAAAGTCTCGAAAAATCATAAAAAATAATTACATGCGAAAAATCACAAGTGGTTGTAAAGTAATGCATATTTTTCTAGTAAAAATATGAAAGATGTAAGTATCATTTTTCCGGCTTTGCAGCAAAAGAACGTATAAATAAATTTTAAGCTACTTATCTCGAAAATCACTTACTAATAGAAAAGATTGAGGAGACAAAAATTGGTGTGCTCAAGTTTTTTTTCAGTTATTATGTGGGTTTAACTTTTCGCTTGAAAGTAATGAGTTTTGTTTACTTTTACTTTTTTGTTGGGACATGGGAAAAATTTTTGTTTACAAAAATAATTTATCTTGCTGACTGAATACAATAAGCTCATGTTAGAATATCTATTTAGTTGTGTATTACTATGAGGTCAAAATTAGATGTGGTTACTCCAAGGGTTTCATTGTTCGGTAGTACCGGACTTGTCTTTGACGCCTCTTAATATTGGTTCAAACCCCGGGGGCCAAAAGATTTTGCCTAGTAGTAACGTCTCTTCGGATGGCTCTCTAGAATGCTAGACATTACAATTTTTTATACTAATTATCACATATTTTATGTGTACAAATTTCTGACTAATTTTCTAAACTATACGAAGAATGCAAACTAGATCATTGCGAATAGGAAAAAAAGTAAATTTTCAATCTAGAACATTGGGATTTGTTCTCCTCATTGATATATCGAATCATTGTTCTAAATATTTTTCAAATTTCGTAATTTATGAAAAATTCTAAAATTTTCTCTATACTTTTTATTTTCTTAATATCTCTATGTTTAGTTCATTGTCATTACTTCGGTTCTAGTAATTGCTGTCATGGCGAATGCGATTTGTGAGTTATTCATATATTGAGAATTTTTACAGTCGAACCTCGATTTAGTGACCCTCCCCCCGAAATTCGTAATGAAAACCTCAATTTGAACGAATTTCACAAACGAATTCTCAACGAAATTCGCAACGAAAACCTCATTTTGAAGAAAAAAGATACCTCGAGAAACAACGTATTTGACGCTCTTTAGGGCGGTTATAACGAATTAATCGAAAAAACCTCAGTTTAGTAAAACTCCTTCCTTCAATTCAATTTTAGTGACCCCTCCCCAAGGGGTCACTAAAATTGAATTGAAGGAATTATGGTGCCAAATTGGTTATTTTGCAAATGTTAGTTAATGCGTGGCTCTTTTATAGGAAAATAAATAACATTATTCATCATCATTATCATCTTTGCCACCATGATGAACACTGTCATAATCATGATCACCATCATCATGGTTACCACCATCAGCATCATTGTGAATCATGCCAGTGTCATACTCCGTGTAATGACCACACCCATCATCCACATTATCTACAACATCATTTCCCTGAATATGTTCCTCCACAGCTATTAGATCTTCCTTTGAATTCCGATTACTTAAGAAAGCATTATGCGAGTAGAAAAGTCTTACGACTCAGAAAACAATCAGCAACAAACGTTAATAATCCGATGTTTAAAACGAATGTAATTGTTGTCCCAAAAGATACTTGTAAGATTTTGTTACAATTATTTTA
>JAQGBS010002084.1:0-13887 GCA_034698545.1 Acrobeloides obliquus
GATTTTGGCATTTTTAGTTGTAACTTGACGCCACAACATCTCTCCAATCGTGCTATGGTTTACTTGAAGTTGAAAAAGTAAGGAGATGATCATGTTTTAGGACTTAAACCGGATTTCTGGCGTAGCTAGAAATCCGGGAAGCGAGGGGGGTGAGCTTTTATATAAAATCGGTTTTTAAGCGGTAAATTTTGAGAAAAAATTTTTTGTTTTTAAGCTGAAAATGCTCAGAAATGGCGATTTTTGGTGAAAGATGTCAATTTTTTTGAAAAAATAGCAAATTTGTTCGATTTCCGATGAAAAATCATAATGGAGACCCTTTTAATTTTAGAAAATTTTTCAGAAATTTGGAAAAAAACAAGAGGGGAACCTTCAAGCCACCGACCTCCCCCTTCCCGGCACCATTGGACTCAAAAAATGATAATTTTGAAATTTTTTAGCTACTTCTTTGCCTATATTGATGCGAACGAAGCTATCAAGATAGATAAATACGCATGGAAGGCATATTATCGAAAGGGACAAGCTTTGGAAGCGCTGGGTTTCTTTTCTATGGCAGTAGATTGTTATAACGAGTGTTTGAAACATATACCAGAAGATGATGAAAAAAGTAAACAACAAGCTCAAAAGGATAAGGAAGCCATCCAAAATAAGGTAATTAGTTTGAAATTATCGGGGATGGGAGTAATCCTTGGACAGAGACCTTATGTTTCTTAAAAGGCTAGACCGGATTACTGAACACTAGGTGATTTTTTTATGGAAACATACAAAAAAAACCCGATTTTTTAAGCGTAGAATCCGAATTTTAGCTCAAAAAATAATTTGTCAAAAATTTCAAAATTCATTAAAATAAAAAATTCATCAAAAATCGAAAAAATTATCAAAATCAAAAAATTCATCAAAATTGAATTTTAATAAATAGTAAAAAAATTTTGAAAAAAATAAATTTTAAGGGGGTAATTTTCCTTATCAAAAGTTATACAAATTAGCTTTACAATTAAGGGTTAGGTCTGAAATTTTCAGATTTTTCCAGCTTAAAATAAAAAAATTTTCACCGAAAATCCTATATTCGGCACTGATCAGCGCCTATTGAGCAATGCTCGAAATTTCCACTGCTCCACGTTGACTTGACTTTACTCTCTTGGTGAAACCGATTATATAATAATCAAATCTTTTAGGCCGATACTAATCAAATGAATCATGCAAGCCTCTCAAGTTATCACCCATTTGACTCAGACTCTCCAAATTTTGGTCGCGAATATTTCACTGGCGAGTTGAACCGCTTCATTTGGAATAACGCTTTGGACGAAGAATTTAGCCATGATAAAATTACTGATCCTAAATCCGCTGAGCTTGATCATTGGAAAACAATAGAAGAACTTCAGAGATTCTTTCTCAAACAAGCTAAAAAGGAGTATAAGACAAAGAACTGGAAACAAGTCATTTATTACGTCGATTTTATGCGAGCTTTTTCAATTATGCAAGATGATTGGATGGCGCCTGGTCTAATGGTCTTAAGAGCACTTGCGTGGACTCAACTTGGAAAGTAAGTTGGATAAATGCTAATTATAATTTGGCCGAGCCAATTGAGATCTAGTCGAATCAAATCTAGCCATAACTAATCGAATCATAGACATGATTTCGATAAGGCATAGTTAGGGGGTTTATGGACTCTCCCCCCCCCGTTATCGGCATGAAAAACGTAGAGTGTGGGACCTCAGACACTTCAAGAATGCCATTAGAAGCAAAGAAGCCTATGACGCCCTGGCAGATGGGAAGGCTGTATCAAAAGTGGAAACTCGAATCCAATGAAGAAACCATGATATTATTATATTACTTTGCTATTTATTTATTTTATCTGTTTTTTGTGTTGTTTTTGACTACCTATGGTTATTCATTGAACTTTTGTCTGTACCATTGGGAAAATAAATTTGATTTGATTTGAGAGTCCCCTTTATGTTTTGAGAAAAATAAACATAAGAGGGGGGGAGGGACCAAATTGATTTTTGAAAAAAATCACCTTGTCCCCATTTATGTTTTTTTCTAGAATTTTGGAAAAAAAACATAGGGGAGGCTAAGGCGTTTAAGCATGTCAAATGTCTAACTTTGCCTGATTTTCAATAAAATTGTGTTTATTGAAACGATTGTTCATAAAGCATAAAATTTTATTGGCCGAGAAGCATAAAATTTGTTGCCTGATTTTGCTTCATGACCAATCGTTTCAATAAACAAGATTTTATTGAAAATTAGGAAAAGTTAGACATTTTTTACATGCTTGAACCCCCTAAGGTAAATTTTTCACCTGCAAAAAGTCAAAATTTTTAATGATGTTTGTACACGTGTGATCCTACAAATGGGGGGGGGGGGGAAGTGGCTTGGGATGGCTCCATGAAGTTCGGGAATGGCTAGGAGGATCAGCTCTGGAAGTGGAATTCAGAGATCGGCTCTGTGGAGGGGGTGAGTGGATCGGCCCTGAAGTAGGGATTTTCCCTGAATCAGGGATTAGTCAATATTTTACAATGGTTATTTAACCATTTTTTCGCTTTAGAGATCTTTATGCTTGTGTCGACTACTCCGAAGCCGTTAATAAGTGTAACTCCATCATTGTTTCATTTCACCAAGGGCTCTGTTTTGGCGCATACTATGAAGAAAAACGCTGGATCAGGTTCACAAAAACCTTGGCGAATGTTCAAATTCTGGAACTGGCGATCAAAAACGGCTTTTATTCACATGCAAAAATGCTTGTAAATGTGTTGGATAAGTGGATTTATGCGGAAGATCAGGGACCTAGACAGAACATCAGAGAATCAATGATGCAAAGCTTAGGTGAGGTAATGAACTCAATCTTCCAGGACAAAGAAAAAGATGATGTTAAAATTTGGCTAGACAAATATGAAGTGTTGAAGAAAGTTTTGAAAAAGAAAAAGGTATGAAGACCCAATGGTCCTAGATCCATACAGAGACATCTGGGAGCAGGGCCATAGGAGTTCCTAAAATCTTAAAACGTCTTCAGAGAAAAATTTTGTTTTTGGGTAGTCCCCATCCAAAATTTTTGAGTTGGGGCGTTTTAGGATTTTAGGAGCTCCTATGGTTCTGCGACAGGGTGATGTTTGCATGACTCGATGACCTTTTAAATAATCGAGTGGACAGTGCGGATCCAGGATTTTCAGAAAAAAATTTTCAGGTTTTTCTTGCTTAAAATGAAAAAAATAAATTCTCGCGAAAAATCCTGGATCCGGCAATGTGTTTCTTACTCATTTTTCTACTTCCCTCAACGAGAAGATACCTATATGAACTTTTATAGGAAGATGAATACAAAAAGAAGTGCTCAGAGCCAAACATCCTCCTCTTCCTGGACTCTTATATCGACAAGAAAGATGCTAGCGGCAACAAGCGCATTTTTGTAATGAAACCATGGGAGGATGATAGCCAATTCTATAAGTTAGCTCAAACTTTGAAGTGCCACTATCAAAACGCTTGGAGTATGCTTTTATTTTTTTAATATTCTTAAGACTACGAGTTTTTTACAACTACAGTCCGTTGCATGCTTATAACGTTACCCACAATTTTCAGAGTTTGGGATGTTCCTGGCGATTTCACGATCTGAGACGGTTTCCATTCAATTCAGCATGTCCGAAAACCATGTTTGCATAAAAAATTGTGGAAAATCTCGTGTTTGTGAAAAAAAGAGACAAAAAACGGATTTTTGCCCGTCGCATGCTTATAATATCACCCACAATTTTCAGGGTTTGGGATTTTCCTGGCGATTTCACGATCTGAGACGGTTTCCATTCGATCCAGAATGGCAGAAAACCATGTTTCCATAAAAAATTGTGAATCTTGTTTGTGAAAAAAAGAGACAAAAAACGGATTTTTGCCCGTTGCATTGAATTCGATCAAAAGTTCGTCCGATATCAAAGCTGAACTCGAAGCATGCAACGGGCTGTATTTGAAAGAATGAGTCTTACTGATAATGGAAATGAATATAAAAAAATTTATTTTAGAGGAAGTTTTCCCGACTGTTAACGATTGGAATGATGCTGTGAAAGAGCGGAAGAAATCAGAAAACGAGGCTAGGTTGAAGCAATATGATAAAGAAGAGAAAGAGAAGGAATCAAAATTGCGTAAATAGATTTCAGATCACATACGCCATCAACAAATGATCTTGAACTGATAAAAATTGTTAGAGCTATTGTGGATCAGGAGGGGGGGAGGGGGTAACCACAAGGTCAAAAATCGAAAAAATTTTAAACATTTAGGGGGTAATTTTATGTGAAAATATTTTCACATTTAAAAATACGTATTTTTCAATTGTTATGGGTCAAACAAACGTTTTCATGCTTCGGGAATGCGCGCAATCTATTTTTCGTATAAAATTACCCCGAAATATGTCATTTTTAACAAATTTTTCGGTTTTTGATCCTGGGGTGATCCTGATCCATAATAGCTCCAAATTGTTTTTTAACTAAATATTTGAAATGTCAATCACACATGAAATAAGGCGGTTTACAAAATTTTCAAATTTTTTTCACGTCATTGAGGCCTTTAGACTTGAATAGCTCCTAAATTTTTAGGACGGAATAAAAATCGTAAGGGTCTCTCTTATGATTTTTCTAGCCGATTTATGAAGAGGTGTCTTTAAAATTTTAGACAATGACGTGGTGGAGTTACGGCCTATTTCATGTGTGATGTCAATGTATAAATTGTTATTTTTAAAATCTTTTTTCTTCAATAAATGGAATATGCTTTTAATAAAAATGTCGCCCACGAGGAAGGTCGTTTATTAAAATTATAAGGATGAATAATTGCAAAATTTGTTATGCTACGTTAATTTAAAAAATTTTAAAATTCAGTTCCTTAAGTAAATTCAGTTCCTTAAGAACTTCTGTACTCCGAATTGATTGAAAACCAATTCGTTGTTAACACTCTAATGGGGTACGCACAACATTTATCCTTAATCTCAATATTTCCATTAGCTTTTACCAGATTTTTCTACCTTTATTTTCAAGATTTGTACGAAAAACTTTTTACTCAAAAAACTTTAGGCATATGGGTAATCGGTTATGATTTGTTATTTTTATTGTTAACACATTTCGGTATATACGGTATGATACCCATCATATTTTCAATCATTTTAATAGGGACTTTTATTTTCACATTTTTAATCTATCTAAAACTCCATCAAATGATGAAAATTGTCGGAAATAATTCTTTTTTAAACACTTTAAGTGACTTACATAGGGCTGCTTTTATATGTATTTTTCAATCATGTAATATTACTTTACTTTTAACTACAGTTTTGTACCCACATTTCTATTCTCTTTTTCCCAATTACTTCGATTTGTATAATAAAGGTCATATATTATATATTTTATATCAATTGTCCGCCTTATTATCTGGACCTTTATATCAATTGTTTGTTATTATTGATACTTGTATAGTGTTGATTGCATTGAGGTCTTATAGGAATGCAATCAAAAGATTTTTCAGGGTTGTATATAACTTGTTTAAAAGATTGTTCATAAGAAAAAAGACGACTGTTCAAGTGATTAGTATTATGTAATAAATTTTTCAATAAAGTAAACTCTGTTCATAAACTGGAGACCGAGTGCCTTCGGCGTTTGGCCCAGCGCCTGCAGCGGTCGGCCTACTGCTTCGCTTCGAGCGTCCCAAGTGTCTCCTAGCGGCGTTTCCGAGGTCGCTCTCGACCGGTCCCTTCGCCTCATATATCTCTTGAAATTTGCAAAATGCTAATTGGAAAGCTTGCGAGAAGAAAACAAAATGACACCCCTAGGGAGGGGTCGTTAAATCGAGTTTTTTAAAGAAATACATTATATACGTTATAACTGAAGTAAAAATTGTCAGGGTTTGCGCTAAAAACGCTATCCAAAATTTCCGATGGTTAGCGTTGTTTAGCGCGGACCCTCAAAGTACATAGGGGGCCTATTGCACAAAAATAAAAGTGCAAAGTAAAAGGTGTAAAGTAAGGGTACAAAGTGACCAAAAATGCACTAAAAAACTGCAAAGTGTAAACTTTGCACTTTTATTTCGCACTTTTTCTTTGCACTTTTTTCAAGAAAAATTGAAGAATCGAGCTTGATACTTCAATTTTCAACTTTTTAGTGCACTTTTACTTTTATGCAAAAATGTAGGCCCCTAGGGGGTCGTTAAAACGAGATGTCACTATATGGAGCGGCGACTGCATTGCACAAATTGTCCCAGAAAGACAAGAATCATATGAGAATTTACGTCGTCTCGGTCACATGCTCGCTACTTGTAGTTAGTGATCAAATGTGATTTTCATGTTCTCTTTGGATTGTTTAGCCCATTTTAACTTAAACTTAATTAATTCATTAGAAAATCTAGCGTGTGACCACAGAAATTCTCATGAACATGAAACACCAGGCTCATTTTCGTTTTTTCTATTTTCTATTTGAAATAGCATGGTTTCTATAAATGTTATCTTACTTGAATGTACTAATCAAGCTTCTAAACGATCTTGGGTTTAAAATAAAATAAAATGTTCTAGATGATCATTTTTAAAATTTTTTATTAATAGCATGTCATCTGATATAACATTTGAAATATTTAATTTTTATGTGCCAAAAATTTCAATAATAATCCTTTTACTCCTAAGCTGCTTTGGAAATGGTAGTATTGTATGGGTGACTATTCGCAGGAAGTAAGGAAAAACGATGAAAATTTATATAAACAACTTTAGATCGTTGCAAAATCCGTGCAACATCTTTATTGCCATGACTGCGTTAAGTGATTTTTTTGCCCAAGGAGTTTTGTATCCTAATGTGTATTATGCATTTTCTGGTCAGCATCCTCCATTAGGCACTTGTTGGAGAATCATTGTTTTTCCTTATGGAATGACCGGAATAACCTTTGTTTCGACACTTTTTATTGGCGTCGATCGCTTTATCTGCATTATTTTCCCAACCATGTAAGATTTCTATTAGGAAAATTGAAAAAATTGGATTTAAAGATATCATCGATTTTCTACGAGCAAACTTTATTTGCTTTTTGTTGGAATTTTATCTTTTATTTATGGTTTCATATGGATTCCGTTTTCATATGCTTTTGTGATAGAAAACGAAAATTTGTAAGAGATTTTTTTTCTATGGACTATATCTGTTGCACCCGATTCTGAGAATCACCCGACTCAGAGTCGGGTGATCGGGTACCCGATCCTGAGACGGGAAGTAAGGCCAAAGACATAAAGGCCTTAAGCCTTATGCCTTAAGTCTTATGCCTTAAACCTTATGCCGTAAGCCTTATGCCGTAAGCCTTAAACCTTATGCCGTAAGCCTTATGCCGTAAGCCTTATGCCGTAAGCCTTATGCCTTATGCCGTATGCCTTATGCCTTAAACCTTATGCCGTAAGCCTTATACCTTAAGCCTTATGCTTTAAGCCTTATACCTTAAGCCTTATGCTTTAGGTCTTACTTCCCGTTTCAGGATTGGGTACCCGATCCTGGGAACTCATGATCGGGTACCCGATTCTGAGTTGAATGATACTCAGGATCGGGTGCAACATATCCATGAATCAATTTTAGACCTCAATATGATTGTGGGTTTGGTTCATTCATCATTAAAGATAACACAGTAAATATAATTTCTACGTATTCGCATCTTTTGCTATGTTTTGGAATGTTAGCAGTATATGCGATAACTTGGGCATACATAAAATTTCGAAAAAGTACGTTTTCTTATCCAAATCCACAATGCCAAAATTTCAGCAAATGCATCCACAAAGAAAATTATGAAATCTCTAACTGTGATCGCAATAGTAGTTTCGCTAACTTGGCCAACTGCAGTGACCTTACAGAAAATCGCGGGTTCTTACCCTGGTTCAAACGCTGCGCAACTCTTACTGAACTATAGTGTAGTTATGATAAATACTGGGATTGCTTCAAATTATTTTATTTTGTATGCATTTAGGTATTATATTTAACGATTGTAATTTGATTTAAAAAATGAGGAATTTAGCAAAGAGTACCGGCATGCATTTCAACGCCAGCTTGCGTTTTTAATTTGTTATAAAAAATCTGTGTTTAAATCAAATGGTACGGTTTTTGTTGCTGGAGTTGATAGGAATGCAGCTTTAACCAAAAGTTCGAATCATTGAATTCAACAAATGACTAGAAAATTAAAGCATCTTATAAAAGTTGTTTATTTTAACTTTATAATAAAATATAGAGCAGGCCCAATGGGAATTTCGTTTTCCCATGATTATAACCGCTAAAAAATTATTTTACAGGGTTCGGCAAAAGTTTTTGTGATTTTTTGAATTATTGTATATAGTATTTTGAGCATAGCTCTTTAACCTTACATCCAATTCCGATGATTTTGGTATCTTTAGATAGCTTGAATTTACAGCTATTCAATGACACCAAGATCATCGGAATTGGATGTAAGGTTAAAGAATTATGGTCAAAAACTATATGCAGTAATTCAAAAAATCACAAGAACTTTTGCCGCACCCTGTAAAACGTTTTGTCACATTTTTGGAGAAATTTATCATATTTCTGTGTATACACTCTGTGGGACCCACATATGTAAAAATCGAAAAATAAATTAAAAATTTTTATGAAGGGAGGGGGTTGAGTTGCTTTGCCTCGATGTTGATTAAGTGAAATTAAAATTTCGACCAGTGGGAATCGAAGCTTCCCGCTCAAGATAACTTTTTGTTCTTCTCTCCGACTGCTCTATTGTGGCCGATGTTTTATGAAATTGTTTAATTTTCAAACTCCCATGTTTTAAGAACCAAACATCCCTTTCATTTTTGATGTTTCGATTTTAGGGACTTTTTTGAGAAAAAATTTTTTATTTATGACGTAAAGAATGTCAACAAATCCGAATCTCCAAGTCAAGACAGCTGGATATACAAGTTTTAAAGGCATTAAGACTTGACACATCCGTCGCTGGTGTTCCTATTGAATTGTATAGAACTGATGTGTGAATCTAGAACAATAGACACTGTCTGGGGTTAACGGTTTATCGGATTTTTTGTTGATTTTTGTATTTTGTTTCATATCATATAGTCATTTTTTATTTAAAAAAGAAACCAAACGTGGCCTAAAATCGGTGGCCACTTTTTAGCCCTAATCACAACGGGTTATACATATTCAGAATGAGTCTTACCTGGCAAGCTCAAATCTATCTCATCACACTTCTTGGAGGTTTTACTCCACCTGCATACTCTAAAACTGCCTCAACTGGGACACTAAAACAAAAAAGCCACAAGTTACTAGTTCTACAAACCACTGAAATAACGACCATACCTACTACAACTGCAGTAACTTGTGGTACAACATGCCCTAATATTACTGATGGTGGAGCCCCACATCCTCCAACTTTTGCTAATTCATCACCTGGACTATTTTGTCTATCGACTGATAGCACTAGTTCATGTACATCGACGACAGTGACATGTACTGGAGGCACAGGCTTTACTGGACTTGGGGTGGAACTTCTTCAAGGCGGCTATGTAAGTTTGTTAAATTGTAAGCGGCACACTTAACCGCTTTTTCCCCAGAGTCCTGAAGGGACCCATGGATCCATAAGACCCAGCACCCTGAGTCCAGACCCATTGGGTCCCGAGCCCAAGGTCCGATACCCATTGATTACTGGATCCTGGGGTTCCACGAATCCTGGGTCCCTTGGTCCGGGGTCAAAGAACCCACCTTCATTTAGTTCTCAACATCATGGTGCACCCTCAACCTACAACAAAAAATCCCCAAGCCACTAATTTTTAGTCAGCAATTCAAGAAAGTTTGAGCGAATCTACTTTCCAAAATTCGTTTCAATGTGGAACGGATGGAAATTGGTATCTTGTTGGGGACAATTTTCAAAATGCTTTATCAAATGTTATTTTTTGTGAAGCATGGTGTGGCAGCACAACTGTATCATGTCCTAGTCCAAATGAAGCTTTATGTGGATCTACAACTCCTACAAGTATGTAACGTATATAATTGATTATCCCATCTCCAAAAATGCAGTTTTTTGTGATTTTCTTTGTATTGATAATATGAAATTGGGCAAAAGCTTTCGGACCCAACCGGGATTTGAACCCGGACTTCCTGTTACCGTCTAAGTGCACTACCATTGTGCACCAAAACCTACACTCTACGTTCTCGGCGTGGTAATAATCCAAGCTCCAAAAATTCCAAAAAATGAGAGCTTTCTTTGTATTCCTACGAATTTTGTTTTCCCCTGATTTCAGGACGTCCTTTTCCTTCATTTAAAGACAAACCACAACAACGATAATTTCAGAGCCAACCACAGCTACAGAGCCGACAGAAACAACTCCAAAACCAGCCACAGAACCAACTACGACAACTCCAGAGCTAACCACAGCAGCTCCAAAACTAACCACAACAACTCCAGAATCAACCACAACTGCAGTAACTTGTGGTACAAAATGCCCTAACATTATTGGTGGTGGAGCCCCAAATCCTCCAACTTTTGGTGGTTCATCATCTGGACTATTTTGCCTATCAACTGATAGCACTAGTTCATGTAAGTCAACGACAGTGACATGTACTGGAGGCACAGGCTATACAGGACTTGGGGTGACACTTCTTCAGGGCGGCTATGTAAGTTTGTTAAATTATAAGCGGCACACTTAACCCGTTTTTGCCCCAAAGACTGAAGGGACCCCGAGACCTAGTACACTGGGTTTAGACCTAGTACCTTGGGTTTAGACCCATTGAGTCCCGGACCCAGGGTCCAAGACTCGAGACACATTGATTACTGTATCCTGAGGTCCGAAGTCCCTTGTTTTGGGGTCAAAGAACTAACCTTCATTTAGTCCTCAACATCATGGTGCATTCCCCCAACCTCCGAAAACTTTTTTTGTGATTGTACTCCACCATGGGACATGAACATTTAGTAATAACAGATATAACTTTTCGCTTGTTACAACAAAAAAATCCACAAGTCACTAATTTTTAGGCAGCAATTCAAGAAAGTTTGAGCGAATCTACTTTCGAAAATTCGTTTCAATGTGGAACGGATGGAAATTGGTATCTAGTTGGAGACAATTTTCAAACTGCTTTATCAAATGTTATTAATTGTGAAGCATGGTGTGGCAGTACAACTGTACCATGTCCTAGTCCAAATGAAGCTTTATGTGAACCTACAACTACTACAGGTATGTAAAGAGTATATTTGATTATTACATCTCCACATCAGTGTTGCTAAACATCTAAGCATCACTCAAGAACTATAATCCATCTTTTTAGTTAAACTAACAACTTCTATTAGCACTTCAAGAGAACCCTTAACAACATCTCCAATTATAATTACATCTCCAGAGCCAGCCACAACAACTCCAGAGCCAACCACAACAAATCCAAAACCAACCACAATTTCAGAGCCAATCACAACTTTAGAGCCAACTACAACTCTAAAAACAACCATAGCTCCAGAGCCAACTACAACAACTCTAAAAACATCCACAGCTCCAGAGCCAACTACAACAACTCCAAGGCCAATAACAACTTCTGAGCTAACCACAGCTTCAGAGCCAACCACAACTTCAAAACCAACCACAGCTCCAGAGCCAACGACAACAACTCCAGGACCAACCACAACTCCAGAGCCAGTCACAACAACTCCAAAACTAACCACAGATGCAGAGACAACCAAAACAACTAGCACGATAACTGCCAAACCAACAACAGTCTTATCAACAACTTTTGAAGTAATGACAAGTACTTCCATGGCAAAAGAACCAAGCACAAGTATTAGCACTACTTATGAGCAAACTACTACAAAAATTTTTGAACCTACAACAAGTATTTCGAAGACTGTTGAATCTATGGTGACAAGCACTAAGCCAGTTGAGCCAACTTCGACAATCAAGGAGTCGCCAACTTCCATTTCAACTACTTCTGAGCAAACATCTTTCACTTTCACTACTTCTGAACCGACAAAAGCTATCAGTACAACTTTAGAGCCTACTTTTATAACTTCTACTATCACTGGGTCTATTGCCAGTACTTCAATCACTAAGGAGCCTACATCGTCTACCAGGACTATAACAGAGGAAGAAACAACGCCTACGACGACCGAGCTTAAAACAAGCACAATTATAACAGTCGAGCCAACGACAAACATTTTTACGACACCTGAATCTAGGTCTAGCACTTCTACGACGGAAGAACCTACTGCAAGAGCTTCTACGACACTTGAACCAACGATGATTACATCAACTACACACAACCCTATATCTTCTACAAGGACAACACTAGAACAAACAACGAGAATGTCTACAACGATCGAGCATAAATCTAGTACAATTACAACGCTCGAGCCGGCGACTGACACTTCAACGGCACCTGAACCTATGGCGAGCACTTCTACAACAGAAGCATCTACTATAAGTTTTTCTACGACACCTGAACCAACGACAATCACATCAACTACTCATGAGCCTACCAATTCTATAAACACGTCTATAGAACTGACAACGTTTACTACGACCGAAAGTCAAACTAGCGTGATTACAACGCACGAGCCCACTACTAGTTCTTCTACAGCAGCAGAATTTACTACAAGCACTTCACTTAAACCAACGAAAATCTCATCGACTACTCGTGAGCCTACCACTTATATAAGCACAACAACAGAACCAATCGCAAGTACTTCAACAACAGAGAAACATATCAGTTCTACGTCCAAAACATCAACCTTAGCTGAATCTGCAACAAGTACATCAACTAATTCTGAACCGACAACTTCTAATACGACTCCAGAAACTTTAACGACTAATCCAACTACAGCTGAGTCTACGACTATGACAAGAGTAACTTTTGAGCCAACTACAGTAAGGTCGACTACAGTTGAGCCAAAGACTACAACGATATTATCTTCTGAACTAATTACAACAAGGTCAATTACATCTGAGCCAATCACAAGCACATCTACTAATCTTGAATCGACAATTTCTGCAACAGCTGAGTCTAATACGATCACTTCAACGATTATTGGGCAAATATCTAGTATGTCGACTACGCAAGAATCTACAACAGAGACTAGGACAACACCAGAACCGAATAAATCTACTCCAAGTACAGCAAGTGCGACACTCGAAGCTACGAAGACTACAAACATAACTCCGGAGCAGAAATTCACTATAAGTACTACAATTGAGCATACCACTACTGGTACGAATCCTAAGACTACGACTACTAGAAACATAAATCCGGAGACAACTGCCACTACTAGTACTGTACACGAGCCTAGCACTACTATTAGTACGACACATGAATCTATAAGCACCGCTAGTGAGTTGACTACTAATACTACACCTGAATCAACTACAACAACTAAGGAATTGATGGCCTCGACTACACAAAAGCCCACAACAACAAGTAAAATGACAGAGATTATTTCCACTACTACAGAATCTAGTTCAATTACGACTACAGAGCAGAGTAGGACAATTTCATCAAGTACCTCAACTATTGAAGAGCCGACTTCAAGTGCTTCAAGTATGACTGAAACAACACCTTCTACTAGTAGTATTCTAGAAACGAGCACACGAACAACGCTAGAACCAATCACAACTACATCGATTACAATAGAAGCTTCTATGAGCACACAAACAACTTTAGAACCTACCACGATAACCTCGACAACACCAGAAGCTTCAAAGACAACACCAATACCGACCAAGACTGTCTTGACTACACAAGAAACTTCTACACGAAGCTCAACAATGCCAGAATCGACCACTATTGCCTCGATAACATCAGAAACTTCTACAAGATCAACAACGGTAGAACCAACAACAACTGACTTAACTACACCGAAAACTTCTACAAGCAGTTCAACAATGCCAGAATCGACCACTTCTACAAGATCGACAACGGTAGAACC
>JAQGBS010002085.1:0-13882 GCA_034698545.1 Acrobeloides obliquus
CTAACAACAGAAGCACCGACCCAAAGACCAGTTAGGCCACCAATGTCCTTAAATTTTATTATAATAAAAGTTCAAACATGAATACTCCACCATCAATGGCCAGTCGTTGTGCTCCGGAAGTCGGAAGTGCATTTTTACGTTATATTTTTATGCACTTCCGACTTCTGGAACATAACAACTGACCTCAGGACTCTCAGAACGAAGAGACTATTGATTTTTGAAAAATAGGCATTTTAGAGAAATATTTTTCAGATACAAGGGCTCAAAAAGAATGTCTTACAGCTAATAATGACATCCATGTATAAGCAGGACTTTCTGATAGAGTCTCTTGATTCAGTTCTTCATAAAACACTTGTATTAGCGCTGCATTTTTTCTATACTTATCCATACACAATTCATCATGAGGCTCACATTCTAAAATTTTAGTCGTCCCAGACGGCCATCCAGCAGCAGAGAAGTATACTTCATATGCTATGTTGCTAAAAAAAATGATTAAACCCACTATAAGGCATTTTCCGTAAGAAAAAATACATCACCCATGGTGATGGAGCAAGTGGCACGAAATTCATCTTAAACCAGGGGAGTTCGATCCCCAGAGGTCGAAATTTTATTGTTATCGTATAAGAAAGTTGTTAAAGTAAACAGAGATTCAGGCTGCTCAGCACAAAACTTTTTTTGGGAACTTGTCAGGACGCCTTGGACGAATTTATAACTGTTATGAATCGCTAAAATGAAACTTTCGACCCTGAAGGGATCGAACCCGTGCTAATAACATGAATGGCCAGCGTCCTAGCCACTTGCATCCATCTTTTTGAAAACTTGTCTTAAGACAGAGTTTACACTGAAATCATTATACCTGCACGGCTGATGACAGCTACAATTCGCAAGTCGACCTTCATTCATCGCCACATTTATATATTGTGTAACTTTTTTGATACAATCTCTACTTTGAGGGTTATTCACGCTGCATGGCCGAGTGGCATTGTTAGGAGTTGGATATAAGGGATCGGAACAGCCGCAAACCCTGACAATTTCATTTTGAGTGCAGCTCCTGTGACAGCCCTTAAATTTTTTAAATGTGAAAAAAATAAAAATTGTTGAGTTTACCTCCAATGAATAATTGGACCCCTTGTAAATATAAAACTCTGACTCAGCACCACCTTCTAAACACTGGCCATATGGAGGTGGGATTCGATGAAAGGTTTTCTAAATTTAAAAAAAAATTAATTTTTGACCATTTTTCAAAAAGTATTCGAAAGACAAAAAAGGTAAAAATATTTTAGGTTATTGTCTTTTTTGCAGAAAAATTTTTGAAACTAGTATCGATTAGGTATCCCACTGAACATGAAATTTTTCGTAAAAAAATAACTTTTACCATCTGGAATTGACCCCCTCAGGAGATAATTTTATGCGGTGAATCCGAATTTCACATTTCCGTGACCTGAAAATCTTTCCCCGAATCAAGAAAAGGCTATTTATATGACGTATGGCATGTGATTTTGACAAGAATCCCATGCCTTACGTTATGTAAATAGCCTTTTCTTGATTCGGGGAAAGATTTTCAGATCTCGAAAATGTGAGAACCCTTCATCAAATTACCCCTTGAGAGGTCAATTCCAGATGATGAAAATAATTTTTTTCGAAAAATTTCACACTCAGTGGGATACCTAATCAATCATAGTTCCAAATTTTTACACCTGCTGTTTAACAATTTTCGTTCTTACCATTCTAACCCCAAAAGAAGACATAAAACCCGTTGGAGCACTATAGCCGAATGCATCTGGAAACGGATGGCTCCATTGATCGTGTACGGTGATACGAAAACCAACGGCTTCAGAGGTTGGAAGATATTCCGAGCGATTTGAGTATAGTAATATCCGTAGGCCATAATTTGCACCAGCTCGATGCACGGATACAGGTTGAGTCCTGTTCCAATTGAATGTATAACAATTCCCATAAGTGGGGTCATGGTGTAGCTGGAAGTCTCTAAAAATGAATAAAATTCGTTCTGGTAAATAGGGAAAACTTCTGACCACGTGGTCTTCAGTCTTTCGTATATAAGGTCAATCAAAACGCTTTCTTGATTTTCATTCAGGGAAAGTAGTGGAAGTGTTGAAGCGAAAATAAACCAAAATTCGAATTTCTCAGGAAAACCAGATGTCTATCTGTATTTCTAGAATTCGGTGCATTGCCTAATCGCGAAACGCTTATCGGAACTGATTCAGGGAAGGGCTTAGATTATTGAAGCAAAAATGAGCAAATAATTGAATTTTCCCCGGAAAACTGGTTTTAGGGGGTTCGCTTCAACACTTCCACCCCTTTCCCTGAATCAGGAATCGATTGCGCATATTAATGAGCCGTGAAAACGCTTCCCTTGCACTGATAGGAAAAGAGTTGAAAATTATCTCGACAACCGCAGCGATTCAGAATTTACTGTAAAAACAAAAAAGTTCCATTTTTTATGGATTTTCAACATCTTTTTGAAAGAAAGGGCATTTTTTTCAAGTCGATTGTTCCTTGAAGCATACCTTTCAAAATCACAATCCCTTTGATTGAAAGAACACTTCAACATAAGTTCTTCTTTCGAATGTGATAATGCAATTTTTTCTTGTAGCGATTTTTCACCGACTGCAAACATTAAGTTTTGCTGAGCCCGGGTTGCAATAGCAATTTCATCTGTTAGCTCCTAAAAACACAGCATATCAATTTCTAACCTTTGTTTTTGACGAGCACCCAGATACCCTAGATTGTCTATGCGCTCGGCAAAATTCCCCCATACTCAGCAACACAACCCACCCCAAACCACACCCAATTTTGGCATAGGCTCTAATGGAACGAAGAGGATGAAACGATAGGTATGAAACGATCGAATGAAACGACATAATGGAATGAAACCAAATTCAGATTTTCGTGTCAATATTCAGGCAAATTCAAACTCGTTTCCGGACGATTTCTGTACGTCGTCTGGAAATGACATCGTTTCATTTGTGTTCATTTCATTCGTATCGTTTCAAACCTTTCGCTTCATTTCATTCGAGTCTATGCCCCGATTTGGAGGAGGTTGCGCACCGAGCGCTGGCAAAAAATGGGTTCGCGCGCTATCACGAAAAGGTATAACACATGAGGCTTTGGTCCCCCAAGATAATGTTGGCGAAATTTGTGAAAATTAAAAAAATCACCTTGAGGAACTAAGGATAATTTTTTCGGGGGCCATTTTTGTAGGGTAGTTAGTACAAGTGTGCTCAGTAACACTATTCTTGTTCATCTTTAGGGTTCACGGCTGAGCTCTTACCCCCCCCCTCCGGTGGCGTATTTGACTTTACATACATCAAATCCCATCGCTAATTTAACTTCAGGTGCTATTGTTGTTGTTGTAATTGCATCCGTTTCATTTCCATCCTCACTCTCATCAGGTACAAACAAGTTGGATAAATCATCGGATGAGAAAACTTCTGGAACATTATCCTCAAGATCATTATTGGCAATACAGTGATTGTAGTCATCGTTGCACTTGCATGGCGAAATTTTGGTGTCATTATTTTCGGAATTGTAGTCATCAACAAAGCGCATTGGACAATGCCCGAGTTCTGGAATGCATTCGTTGCATATGTGTTCTTTCCAAATACCGGCTAAAATGTTGGGTGGATGTGTCATTTTGCTCGATCGGCACACTTACCAGGAAAACAAGGCCATAGAGATTTGGCGACAAAATCGAATTGGCATAAACATTTTGACGCTCGCATTTTCTTTGTATCATTTTCATTTTTGAGGCTTACTTCAACTTGCCCCAGATATCCAGGGAAACAACTTTGATTTGGGACCAATCCAGATCCACCTGGAGAACTATTGCCCTCACAAAAACATTTTGAATAAACTTGAAAGTATCTCCGCTTTTTCTTTTGTGAGTCTTTATTGGACGCTGATTTTTTCGGACTTATTTTTGTTGGACCTAAAAAATGGAAGAAGTTGAAAAAAATTTTTTCAAAAAACATCAATATTTTCATAAAAACAGGTTGAAAGACGGGGGCGAAAAATGAAAAAAAATAGCACCCAACTATCACCCACCCATCACTCAATGGGTGGCATCACCCACAATCATAGATCGGCAAGGTGGAGGGGTGAGGGAGGGGGCTCCCGATGTGACCCCCTCTCAATTTTGGGTCCATAAGTGCTTCGGTCAGGGGGAGACTCCCCTCCCTTGCCGACCTATGCCCACAATCACCCACTGGGTGGTGATTAGGTCATTGGTGACACCACTCAGTGAGTGATGGGTGATAGTGGGTGATTCACCCATGGGTGATTTGGGTGATCACCCATTGGGTGATTTTTGGTGATTGGTACCCAAATCACAATGGGTAATGGGTGTCAATCACCCAAAATCATCTATCACTCATGAGTCATGGCCCAAAATCACCCAACGGGTGATCACCCAAATCACCCATAGGTGGCATCATCCAAATCACCCATTGGGTGGCATCATCCAACGACCTAATCACCACCTAGTGGGTGATGGATGATTGTGGATGATTTGGGTGATCAATCATTGGGTTGTGGCACCTTTTCGACCCCTGGCTGAAGAATGGCATTTTCATGCTTCAGCGATGCGCACAGTCGATTTCTCGTTAAATTTTATCCCTAGAGGAGTCATTTTTCAAAAAAAGTTTTTCGAGAACGAATGCATGCCCCTTTAAAATTGAATGATCTAACCTGGTGTCACTGGTGGACCGACCTTACTCACAAATGCATTCATCTAAAAATGGGCTAATTTTATTCAAAAGTAGAGATCGGTAAAATAAAGTTTTTGCCAAGATTTTGTCCAAGAACTTGGTTGGCCATTTTGAGGTCCACCAAGATTTGACAAATATTCTTGCCCAAGATCTTGGCTGGGTACTTTTGCCGATCTCTATTCAAAATATGCAAATTTTTGTTGATTTGATACCGTATTGCTTGTCATAGGATCTTGGGCAATGGCACTTGCTTTATATGGGTTCAGGTTGCATAAAGTGACGGCTGGAAACGAGGCTTTTTCAAATTTGAGCTATAAATTTTTTTAATCATAATTATAAAATATCTATCCCTCACTATCTCTACTCCAACCTCTACCACAGTTGATAGCCAAAGAGGTGAGGGGGGGGAGGGGTCGCCCATTCCTGGAAAATTTGAAAAATTTGCCCTTGGGGACCAGCGTTTTTTCAGAGGAAGAAAGTTTTTGGAACAAATGTCCATTTTTTTAGCCAACCTGTAAATATCTCTTACTATAGGGGATCGGATAATTTCTGCACACCCTGTAATGAAAATTCTTAAAAACTCACATCCAAATCCACAGTTTTATCATATTGCAAATATTTCTGGCACATCCAAACCATTTGAGTGCACAAAAAAGAAAAACTAATTAGAAATGTGATATGCCAGAAAAGACGCGATTTTTTATTCAAGGCATTGCCGGCATGACAAATCCCATGAAATGTACTGGTGCTTTCACAATGATGCACAATTTCTTGATAACTCATTCTTTGTTTAACACTAGCATTGTCTTCTTGAGGTGATGAAGATATAGAAATTTTGTGATTTAGGCCATTTTGAAGAAGACTTTCCAAAACGTCCAATTTTTCAGAATTTTGCAATGGTTCATTTTGCGGATTTATGTTTAGTAAGAACTCATCAGACATATTCAATTTTCTTAAAAATAGCAAATATTTAAAAATTAAAAAAATGTTCTCGAATGCGAAAAAATTTTAATATACAAAAAAGTGGATTTTTGTGATTTTTTGGGACCCGAAAATGTATTGTTCTCAAAATGATCCCTCTAGGGGTAATTTTATGAATGGGGGACTTTTGCGCCCTCACATACGCGCGAACGACACTTGCGCACCCGATTTTTGCGCCCCGACATATGAGCACTAATAATTGCACCCCGACATACACACTTGTACACCACAATTATTAGCGGCATATGTTGAGACGCAAATGTCGCTATGTAATTCTAGAGCGCATATGTCGGGGCGCAAATGCCGGAGCACAAATGTGAAAGTGTAAATGTCAGGTACGCATATGTGAAGACGCAAAAGTTCCCCACCCAATTTTATGCGGGGAATCGATTGCAAGCACTCCCGAACCCTGAAAATGCCTCCCTGACCTGATTCAGGGAAAAATTGGGTTTTTGAAGAGAAAATTGTCGTTTTTAGCATGTTCAAAAGCCCAATTTTTCCCTGAATCAGGGCCAGGGAAGCATTTTCAGGGTTCGGGAATGCGCGCAATCGATTCCCCGTATAAAATTACTCTTAGAAAAATAAATTTTCGGTTCCCAAAAAAATTTATAAAAATCCACTTTGTTGGGCCCATCCTGTTTAAAAAATTCGAAACACTCTATTCATCTTTATACTAGCACAAAGAACTATAATCTAGGTTGATTAGTGCCACTTGGAACCGAAAAGGTCAAAGTTTCAAAGTTCTGTACAGGTCACGTGCACCTTTTTAACTAATAATAACAAGGAAGAGGGAAAAAGATGTTTGAATATTGAAGTAGTAGGCGAGAACATCGTTAGTCAAACAAATCCGGCCATTTTCGAAGAGTTTCAACTCTCACATGTAGCTGAATACTTCAGTTTTTTTACAGTTCAAGATCGAGTTTTTCGTTGATGTGCGTAAAAATTCATATTGTAAATTAAACAAAGTTTTTAAAGAAAGTTTATTCTTAGAAAACTTCCGTTGTAACACAAAACACAAAGATGTTTGGAATGAAGCCATTTTTTAAAGTGTTGAGCTAACAAGGAATAGTCACGAAATGTGTCTCCGAACCTTTAAATAATTTTAACATCAATAGATGAAAAAAATATATAAGAATCACATATTTCTTCATTTTCATAAAAAAATTTAAAAAAGCGGTATTTTTTGGATTCAAAGTTGAAAAAATTAAGTGCAAACAGATATCGCCCTAAACGGGACTCGAACCCGCATCAATCTCATCGAAGCACGCAGCGCTAGCCACTACACTACAAGAAAAATTAGATGAAATCATAATTTTGACCTATCAATAACATTTTTCATTCATTTTTTATAAATAAAATTTGTTCTTAAATTTTTGTGTGAAAACGAAGAAATAAGTGTTTCATATGAAAAATGATATCTTCGGGAAGATCATGAAAAATTGAACATTTTTTGTTTTTACGTTTTTTTCCCATCGAGATAATTGAAAATTTGAATGCGCGTACATGTTGTCGTTGTAATAATGAAACTTTTTTGAATTTTTTGTTTTAAAATCGTGAAAAAATAGCATGAATTGATAGAGAATTTTATGCTGAACAACTATGCTAATTGAAGTTTGCGCAAAAAATTATTTTCTTCTATTTTTTATATCGTGCTCCCTGAATCCTGCCCTGAGTTAGCCGTTTTGGATATTGCATCAAAAATTTTTTTAACCTTAGCTAGAAGAACCGTTAATCCGTAGGCCGTAGGGTATCCAAAAAAATATTTGTTGATTTTTTCTTCAACTGCGCAACATCAACAGAACAGATCCGGCATTACAAATTTGTGCAGGAAGCCGTGAAAAAGGAACAACTGAAGTTGATTTTTGTACGTTTTTCAAGTTATTTTTCTCTCTTTCGTTTAGAGAGACAGTAGCAGACCATTTATGAAAATATTCCTGATAAAAAAATTCAGATGAGAAGCGTTGGTTTCAAATTGGCGTTACTTCGCCTGAGTGGTACTTGAATGAATGTCATTCCGAAACTAACACTTATGATCATGGTAAGAGAAAAATAAAAAATTGAAAAACTAGGTGTCTATACCCGAATTTCTGCGTTTTGTGGGTGGATTGAAGAAAATACCCAAGGTGAAGCTAAATGTACCTAACATAGGTCGGCAAGGGGGAGTCTCCCCCCCCCTGACCGACGCACGCATAGACCCAAAATTGAGGCGGAGGGGGGGGGGGACTACCGCATGGACCTAGCAAAACATGAGGTGGTTCATAAAAATTAGGTGTCAGCTAAAAAAAGGTCCTTTTTTAAATCTTAGTCGAATTTAATGAGGTGTTGGGGGGAGGGGGACCACCGCATCGAAGGTCCCTTCCCCCCACCTTGTCGATCTATGGTATCTAACGAGAAATAATAGTGTTTTTTCAATAACGATTGTGCTTATATAAAAAATTATATATTAATAATACTTTAGTGGGAGTTGGTCAAAAAGTCATTTTCTCCAAATCCCCAAAATTTTCATAAAACCGACCATAGCTCTTTTTTATATTCAAATCCAATAATTTCCACACGAAATTTTGTGATGAACAACTTTGTGGCACATCATTTCATCCAAAAAATATGTTTACTGGGTGACAAATGGATTTTTTCTTAAAATTATTTCGTGTTTTAGTGCCTAGGCAAAAATCGATTCCTCCAGAAATTACTTTTAAACAATGTCTACAAATTTTGTAGTCAATGATTTTTGATAAAAGTGCTTTTCTCTTATACTACTATTGTCTATATTCTTTTTTTAAAATGACATTTCCATACGATTGGAGAAATGTGAGAAGACCGCCGAACCCCGAGTTTCTTAAAGGCCGATTAGAATATATTTTAGCTGTACCAGAAGATCAAGATTTAATTTTGGACTTTCTTAAAAAAGAGTATATTCCCAGAAATGAGTTAAATAATTCCATGGGTAAGTATACGAATTTCTATGAAAAATGGGGTTTATATTGAGGAAATTGAACTTTTACCCTCTGAATGATTTTTCCCGGGAAAGTGATGTCTACAAAGTTGTTTCCCATCAAATTTCACGGTGAAATGACACCTCGTTGGTGATTTTTGACTGCCAAGAAAAAAAATTTATAACCACTTTTATGCAAAGTTCTATGAAAAGTAACGTTTTCATATCAAAAAAGTTTATTTTTTTTCAAAAAAATGAATTTTTCTCAAAAAAAGCGAAACGTTATCATCTAAGGAGCCATTTACATATCACGTGATCAATTTTGGAATCTTGAAAATGTTCTAACTTTTTTCTGAAGGAATTTCGAAAACTTTTCTTTGCAGACCCCCTAAACCATACCCCATTTTAGGGGAGTCTGCAAAGAAAAGTTTCCGAAATTTCTTCAGGAAAAAAAGTTAGAACATTCCAAAATTTATCACGTGATATATGAATGACCCCTAAGTGCCACTATTCTACTACTATTAAATCAAAAAGTAAAAAAAATGAATGTGCAGTTTTTGAGAAATTTGACGGAAAAAAACAGAATCATCAAAAATCGTTTATTCATTTTTGGCCTTTTTTCTATGCTCTTTAGACACGCCTTTTTATCAAAAAATCGACTTTTTTTCAATTTTTGGGCTAAAACATAGGGGGGACCCTTGTGTATTTTTTCAGATTTTGGGCAAAATAAGAATTGGTATCACAATTTTTTGGCTAATAAGAAGAAGTAGGGGGGACAATCTTCCCCCTTGCCTACGTATGCTTGGCACCCCTGGTTTTTGAGTTTCGGGAATACGCGCAATCGATTCTCTGCTTTACCCATAGATGTGTCGTTTTTAGAAAAAAATTTGAGATTTTTTTCAAAAAGGTCTAAAAAATCCGGTTTTTGGACACCCTGTAATTATATAAATAAGTGTCCGCGATTTTAGGTATATCTCTAGATGATTCGTTAGCCCAGTATAAACATCTTGGCACTTATTTATCACAACATGCCACAATCTTAGGATTTCTTAGCAATGAACTGGTTTTAGTATCGATAAATTCTGTTGAAGATTTTCCAAAAAATCGGTATAGATATAAACCATATTCTTGGAAGATTAGGTCGGATTATGAAGCAGGTATAGTCTGGATCAGGACCGTAGTCAAGAGCCCCTCCAAACCTGGAAAAATGAAAAAGTATGTAGCCCCCATGATGTGCCAGTTTTTGAAAAAATGACCATTTTTTCATCAAAAATTGGGCACTAGGAACGAATGCACCGCACAAAAGAAATCCGCACGGATTTTCTGCACATGAACTTTCCGCACGGATCTACCGCACAGGATTTTCCGCACATTTACATATCCGCACGGATTTTTCGAACGGGAATTTTCCGCACAAGGATCGAGCGCACGGATTTTCCGCACATTTTTGAATTTTTTCCTCACATTTTTTAAATATGTTTTGCCAATCGTTTCAATAAACACTATTTTATTTAAACTCAGACAACTTTATACGAGTAAAAAAAATGTGCGGAAAATCCGTGCGGAAGATCCTTGTGCGGAAAATCCTGTGCGGTCAATTCCTTAAAAAACTGTGCGGTGCATTCGTTCCTAGTGCCATAATTCCTCAACCATAAAAAGATAATCTTGATAAATAAGGCTTCTTGGAACGATCCAATTTCACGTGTACAATAGTTGAATAAACTTTTATTTCGGACGTTTCGGTGTCTAACAGTCTAACACCTTCTTCAGCAAAACTAAAACTTACATGGTATAATCAAAAATCACACAAAATTCGTAAGTCATAAAACAATGTTTGAAATAAAAAGATATTTTGTTTTGAAGACGGTACGTTCTGCCGGCAGAATGCGAAAGAACGGCTATTAGTGATGCGGAGTAACGGAATTAATGATGCTATAGAAATTGAAAATAGAAATTTTATAAAATATAGAACTTTTTTGACAAAACGAAAGGGCTTTTCTCAATATTGAGCCCTTCAGCTAACGTCGTAATCTCCATGTGTAATGCGACAGCGGTCATTTGATGTTTCGAAACTTAATATTTCGAAACGATTATAGAGTTAAAAAAATAATGAAAGTTGATATTTCGAAACTTTTTTAGATACAGTCAAACCTCTATTAAAACCCAAAAAAGATCGAGATTTCCTATGTAAAATGACCTCCCTGTATCTTGGTCCAAAAAAAGCCCAGGATAATTATGTTATTGTCATTTTTTATTTTTAATATGCGTTTTTATTAGAAAAAATAAGAATTTTTATACTTTTTCAAGTGTTTTTTTAAAGGGGCGTTAAATAGAGGTATAAAAAACGTTATACTGAATTTTTATTACAAAAAGGCATCCATACTTTATTCGACTTTTTCTTCAGCCTACTTTCTACAACCCACGGTGGACCAAACTGTTCAAAAAGGATTGATTGTTTCGAAAAAGTCCTGCGGCAAAAAAGTAGGCGACAAAAAGTCCTGACCCAAGGGGCAAAAGTCTTTTGACATTTCAAAAACATGTTTTCTCGACAATCTTGGACGAGATTCAAATTCAAGTTCGAGACGTTTAGGGTGCGCGCTAGCCGTTCGGAAATGTGCTAGCATCTAGAAATAGTGCATTCTCACAATTTCCAGACTATTTCTGGACTGCTCGCATCCGGAAATTTGAATTTCCGGACGGCTAGTGTCCGAAAATCGTCGTGAAATGCGTTTCACGACTGCTAGTGCGCACCCCTCGAACAATTCGAATTCGAGTGTTTGGCGTCTCGAACCACCTGTTCGAGACGTTTAATGCGCAGCCTTATTTGCGCGACTAAATCGCGGCGTGATTTCGTCGCACTACACTTACATTTCGATGGTGTAGAAAGATCACGCGATTTAATCGCGCGACGAAAAGTCTAGCCAAGCCCAAAACAAACGTACGGTGGCGCATAGCGCCGCTGTAAATTGTGCGTTTCTATATACTTTTTTTTTCATAAAATTTTCTATAACTTCAGTTTAAGTGCGAAAATTTTAAAAAGGAATGTGTTCAAATCTCGAAAGTATGAAAAATGATAATCCGAATGATACAGTTGAAGTTAGCTTTTCTGTTTATTATTTATTAAGTACTTCTCATTTCTTTTTAGCGAATTCTTGAACGCGCTAGGCAGCGTGAGCTTGAGCTGAAGAATTACGAAGAGTCGCTAGGTAAACGATTTTTATCAGGGTGGGGTGGGAGAGGAGAAGGTCGACTTTTGACAAAAATTAAGGGAATTTCTAAAATTTTACTTTTGTGCAAGCACACGCTATAGCGTTAATGGCGTGTACTTAAACAAAAGTTAAAATTTTTGAAATTTCCTTAACTTTTGCCGCTCAACAATTCCGAATCCCCGAACTTCCCCCCCCCCCCCTATATCTAACTTATTGCAGAGACATCCTTTAATTTTTATCGGTCTCAAAAAATGTTTGGAAGCAGGGAAAAAATCGTCATTTTCACTATCTTGTGAAAGGAGCTCATTTCAGTATTCAGAAGTGGAGATTGGAAATTGTATTTTTTTCTAGGCTGCTCACCGAAGCTTGTTGAAATGGGTCAGCAAACCGATTTAAATGAATCTATCGAGATTGATGTTGATTCAATGAAAGCTCTGTATACATCTTCGCCTATTCACCAAAATACAGAAGAGTTGTCTCAATGCCACAATGCTACATATGCTATTATTTCTAAGCCAGTTGCAGTTGAATGCATTGAAGATGAAAGAAGCACGTTTATTGTCGAAGAAGGAATGTTCGATACGATTAGCAGTGACCAAAGCCTGGGCATAGTGAAGAATCAACCGACGACGACAAGCAAGAAGATACCACCATCAGTTCCGCCAAAACGTATTGTTTTTGAAAGTTTTCAGTGCATAAAGGGGGTGGTTGCCACATGATCTGACGGAGTCCAATAAATGGCAGCGATTTGTCGAGATCCGAAGTTTGCCTACTAAATGGGCACAAGCCATATATAATAATGATGAATATTTTGAATAATTGTCATAGTACTATAATAAAAATGATTTCCAAAATTGTATCAATAATTATGCACCAACCCAATACAAGCATTTTGTTTTGCTGCATTTTCCTATTTTATAAACTTATTTTTATATCTTTTCAGCAAACGCTATGAGTTCTTGTGAGATAAGAGAATCAAAAGGAAACGTGTTGCGCGAACTTCTTCAAAAATTTGAAAAGTCTGATGATATAACAACGCCGCCAAAGTTTCCTATTCAAAAGACTGTCACACAATTGCCGGTTAGTAAACAAAAGGGTTTAATGATGTTAATTTACATTTTTATGAAGTTGCAAATTTTCTGAGCCAAAAATTGATATAATAAAGAGTTTTACGTTTCCCATTTTTGATATTACTCTCATTAACTCTTAATATTTTAGTCTATCTTTGGTTCAGCTCCGTCTAAACCGGTTGCACTACCCATCAAACTTCCAGTAAATACCCACACTCCAGAAATTGTTAATCGCCATCCGAGCGAGTCCATTTCTGCTTCAGCAGATGCCAAGCCCAGGATCAATCCGGCGAGCTCTACCAGAAATTCTATCAAGGCACTACGGAATCGTTGGGAAGTGAGTTTTCGTTGTGTCATAGCCAATGCAAAGGTCGAATAAGTATACCAATACCACCCAGGGTGGTTGGTGAGTGCTACCACCAAGTGTTTATCCTGGGGTGGCCACCCCTCTCTCCGAAATTCGAAAATGAAATTTTTTCAAAAATCTTAACAGTCTCTCATTGTGATTTTTCACCAAAATTGTCCATTTTTTCAACAAAAATGTTCAAATTTTGCTGTTTTTTCACAAAAATTTTCATTTTCAGCTTGAAAACAAACATTTCTCAAAAAAATAAATACAAATTTATAGGTTTCATCAGCTACTGGTACTCCAATGGACCCGGATAGTAGTAGATCGGATGAGATACTGGATGCGGCTGCTAAAATGGCTCAGAAATCGACCATCAAAAGGAACTTCGAAGTGAAAAAATTAACATTTGGGGAAATTATTGGCAAAGGTGAAAATAAATGAGTTTTAGCAGCACACAAAAAAATAGATTTTGTTTGATTTAGCTTGTCAACTAATTTTATTTTTGCATTTTTTTAAACGCAAATTTTTAGGAAGTGGACAATCCAGCAAGCCTAAAGACCTGGAATTGAAACCGCCATCGTCGAAATCTCCACGCTTGGAGCAAGTTAACTATT
>JAQGBS010002086.1:0-13877 GCA_034698545.1 Acrobeloides obliquus
TTAGTAATTAGCCTCACTAATAGTTTATCGATCTATATAGAAAAGATTTGGTGTCTAACCTAGTTTTTGGTTAGTATATAAGGTCAACAGAGAGGTTCACTAGAAATGATGTGGAAATTATAGGATATATGAAGTGATCAATCAAGGCATATTCTTAGTCAAATTACGGGGGAGGGTTTTTAAGGAAAAATTGGCGCTGTCTTTCGAATATGACGTTTAAGAATGAAAAACGATGTTCTACCGACTACAAAATTTGATAGATTCTAAATGCAGTTGCCGCAACTTTTTGTTTTAATTTTTATCCACATGACAATGTAAAAAGAATTTATTATTATTAAAAATATATATTTACAAATATATGGCATTTCCCAACAGGAGAAAAATAAATCATCACCACCGCAGTTGCACAGATCCCGGTCCAAAATTTTTGTTTTTATGACCCCCTTCCCACAGTTTGGCGACATCTTTTTAGAAGGGGGCCCCCGGCATCGGGGACCGATGACCTGCCCCCCCCCCCTTCCACCTCATAACCTACCTCCTCCCCATCTCATGACCCACCCCTCCCTACCCTATGACCTATGATCTACCCGGTCGAATTTGACCGGGGTACCGGGGTTGTGCAACTGTCACCACTGGAGCCACGGAAAATGCCGAAAAGTTGCAGGCTCCATCATGTTCCCCGCATAAAAATGTGGATATGCAAAAATTCACATGAATTTTGATAACGAATGAATTTTGAGCGGGGTCGAACCCGCGCCCTATGAGTAAAGGCCGACTACGTTAGCTACTTGGCCATGGGTATAAAACCCTAAAACCCCAGGATATGCTACTCGTTTTGAAGCGCACAGCGAGCTGAGTCGATTGGCGAACTTTTTTTAAACTTTGACCCTCGCCTGCAACTTTTCGGCATTTTTCCGCGCCGCAGGTGTAAGTGGCGCAAATCTATCTTAAACGAGGAAGGTTCGATCCCTCAATGTCAAAATTTTGTTTTAATCGAATCAAAAAAAGTTCTTAAAACAAATACACATTATATTTATGAAAAATTTTTGCTTAAAAAATAAAGTTTCTACCTTCGGGGATCGAACCCTCAATATTCAAGGTGAATTGTACGTCACTTGCTTTTGTACCAAAAGCGTAGCTAGACCCAAATTTGGGGGGTCTACTTTTGATTTTTTAAGACAAAAACTAAACAAAGGGAGATTAAGGTAAATTTTTGAAAAAATATTGGGCTTCCACCCCCTCAAACCGAAAAACCAATTTGAAAAGTTACGTAAGTTGGTGCGAGGAATTAGCCCAAAAATCACCAAAGATCACCAGGGGAGGGAGGGGGTATAATTTTTTATTTTTTTAGTTACGTTACATTCAGGATGACCCCTATGCCTACAGACCTCGCAGAAACCCCTCGTAGTTACGCGCACTATGGGTATGAACTTTTTCTCTTGTCAGAAAATGCCCTATAGATTAGGCACATCTATGATAACATGTTTTACATATCTTGGAGTTTCTTGTATACATCTTATTGAATATTTTGGAATACTTCTAGCATTTCTATACCGATAAATATATTGTACACAGCAGCAATTAATTAATAGAACACCCATACATATGAATATATAAATAAAGCCCAAAAAGTTTAATCTAGGCAAAAAATTTTCGTAAAAATACATTAATCTTCGACCAAAATAGATAAAAACAAAAATATAACGAGATACGTCTAATTTTTAAGTAAACAGAAAATCATGTGGTAACCCTCTTGAAAGAATGTAACTCAAGATAAGGAGAATTTTTTATTCGTTTCGCTTGCAAAGGATAAGAGTTTGCGTGGGGTAGTTAAAATCTTTTTTTTGCGTGAGGCTAGAGAAAAAGTATTTTTGATGAATCAAATACAGTGAAATCTCGTTAATTGGACTTCCGGATAACTGGACCCCTCCCTCTCACGCTAATTAGACCCCCTTTTTTTCAAAAAATGATTATTCAGAAGAAGAAAAAGCGTAGTTATGGAAGCCATACGATTGAAAAAAGATTGCAAATCATTGAAGCTGCGAATGGCCTTGGTGCGCCATTCAATTATCCAAAAACCTCAGAATTTCAAGATCAACTTTAACAAGAATTCTACAAGAGGGGGGGGGGCATCCTGTCCTTTTTGACACTTGATCATCACTAAAGGGAACCACCTCCGTGTTTCCCTTAGTTATGTACTATATTATGATAAGCAATAAAAATTTATTGAAAGAAAATTAATGATTACAATCACATCCAGTTCCCTCGCATGTTGTATCAATATAAAAGAATACACTTCTATTCTCTTCTTTTAATATTTTCTGAGATTGCTGTGATCTAAAAGTCCACAATCCTCTTTTAAATCCATTAAACCATCGCCGGACTGATTCATTTCGACTTATACACAAACAAAAGCCATTAATAAATATAAATAAAAATAGGACCATATAGGCAAAATATAAATATGGCTCAATTGAATCTAACATTTTTCTCTAAAAACATGAGTAATTTTTAAAAAATATAACGTTCAGAACAAAAAAATGATTGAAAAAACTGACAACTTGAACTTTGTTCTAGAGGAATGAATCGATTTTTAAACAAATAACCACCTTCCGAGTTAGCTCAAGTATTGATTAAAGATGAGCAGTCTATCAAGAAAGCAAAAAATTACTACATAAAAATCTATAGGCTTAAAAAAATAAATATTCATACCAAGACGGAGTTAGGATTTCATTTTTTGACACCTAGAAAAAATTTTCATGCAAAATTTTTTGTTCCATTGAATTCCCCGAGTTTTGTTCTATTGAACCCCCGAGTGCAAAAAATTAAAAAAATCTTTGTATCACTAAGTTTCCATGTATTTGGAGAAAATTGGCCGTAAAAATACGCCTAATGACAAAAATTGGTAAATCGAAAACGTTATCTTTTGATGACTAAATCTTGAGATGATGCAGGAGAAAGTTTTTTAGGGATTTTCATTTTAAAAACAAGCATTTCTAAAAACAATTCTAAGAAAATTTCAAGTTTTGTTGAGAAAATCGTTTTTCCGTCATTTTCAGCTTAAAAATGACAATTAAAAAATATCGCACCTGTAGCGCTGATTTTAGACATAGACAAGAACGAGATGGAACGATTGTTCAAACAATACGTGAACAGGATGACCAAGAACGGAACGACACTTGTGCTTGTAATTCCCTTCATCGTACCGTCCTTGTCGTCCTGTTTTTGTGCCCCGTTCTTGTTCGTTCCGTTATTTTATATGCCTGATTTTAGAGATGTAGCTAGAACCGGAACCGAAAAAAATAATTTCGGTTAGGACAGAAACCTGAGCCGAATCGCAAAAATCGGACAGGACAACTTGGAACCGAACGGAAACCGAATTTTTCGGTTTAAACTGTACCCACCCCCTCCCTAGCTGACCCTTCTCCATATGCCACTGGGGGGGGGGGGGTACAATTATGGCCTAAACCGAAAAATTGTTTGGTTCCGTTCCAAATTCCCCTTTCCGATTTTTGCGGTTCTACTCCGGTTCCTGTCCTAATCGAAATTATTTTTTTCGGTTTAGGCTATAACTGTACCTCCACTGGCGTAGGGAGAAAGGTTGACTAGGGAGGAGGGGCACTACCTCAAAGGCAGATTTTCCAAAAAACATAAGGGGACCCTTATATGAAGAGATTTTTTTCAATTTGGCCCGCTAGGGGACACCTGCCCCCTGGCCTACGCCACTGCCCCTCTCATCGAAATTTCGGCCGAAAATTTGCATAAGGCCCCTCACACTATAACAAACCCCTGTCAAAAAATAGAATCCTTGCGCCCTGAGCTCAGCGCCATACAAAATATAAGGATTCCCTTATGATTTTTTATACCAAAAAATTGGGAAGACAAAATTTTTGTCTTGAGAAAAAACTTGGGAAGAAAATTTTTGTTGTCCGGGACAACTTATGTCCCTTCGTACGGGAGCAACTTTTGTCCTTGTCCCACAAATGCACACTCCAACTTCAAATAAGAGCATAAAATTGATTAAATAATAGCTTTATAAAATATTTAAACATTTCGGACTATTACGCATGCATTTTCTATATTTTCCTTATATAAAAGAAAGCGCTTTCAGAATCTTGCTCAATTCCAAATTTTTTGCTAGTTTTGCATTTTCGTAAAGTTAGCCTCATTTTTCCATCCATCCAAATTTTGACCTTTATATTGAATCCAGACCATCGAATGCATCGGAAATTTGCCATGTGTTTGTTTTCATATGTTAATGAAAGCGAGCTTGGGGTTTCGATCAATCGTGAGTAGATATAACTTGGTAAAGTGTCTTTTAAACCATGCCATATGGATGGGAATCTTCCAGTTGTGCGAGATTTGCTGGATCTGAATATAAGACAAGAATAAAGTTTAGTATATGTCTAGATTTTTTACTTTTTTTTATGAAGTGATGGATAAAAGAATTTTTAAATTTTTTTCGTCGTCATCAAGGATATTTTTTTCATCAATTCTGACTATCTAACGGCTTTGAGTTATTAGCTTTTAAAATATTGATATTTGTCTATTGAAGTTGATTTTTGATTAAATTTTCAACATATGTATCGTTTTTCTATGCGGAAATCGATTGAACACTTTTATGAGGTATAAAATTGCGGAGCTACTTCGGCTCTTATACCACATTAAACGTGGTCTAAAATCGAAAAATTTTATTTTTCGACAAAATGACCCATTTTTTCAAAAATGACCCCATTAGGAGTAATTTTATGCAGGAAACACGTTGGCAATGTTATTTTTGCGTAAAAACGCTTCCATTTTTTAGAAAATCGAATATATGTGTTGTAGCTGATATTGAATTTCAGTCGATTCTGAATCGGACAGCCGATTAAGAGTTCTCTAGATCAGCTACCCGATCTAGAGACATCAATTTTGACTCATGATCGGATAGCCAATCAAGAGTTCCCAAGATAAAGCTAAGGTTTAGCCTTGGCCTTAGCCTTGGTCCTAGGCTTGGCCTAAACCTTGACCTAACCCTGATTCAGGGAAGAGGCATGTGTATCGAAGCGAAAATAGGCTAATTCCAGGTCAGGGAAGCGTCTTCTCGGTCAGAAAATGAGTGAAATCGATTTCTAGCATAAAAAACCGCATATAAGGTTATTTTGATGAAAATTAAAAAACTTGAAAATTGCGCCAAAATCGCAAAAAGTGCGGGTTTTTATGGAGCAACGGTCAGTTGGTGACATAAAATCTCTGTCAGTTGGTGTCATAAATCTATGTCACCAACTGACAATTTCAGGTTGGTGACATTGTCAGTTGGTGACATAAAATTTCTACCAGGGCTTAGGCCTAAGCATAGGCCTAAGCCTAAGCATAGGCTTAAGCCTTTAGGCCTATACCTAAGCCTAGGCCTAAGTCTAAGCCTAAGCTTAGGTCTAAGCCTTGGTAGAGATTTTATGTCACCAACTGAAAATTACCCGTTTTTATGCGCCACCTCGTACATTTCATTAAAAAAGAATAAATCGTTGAAAAATGGATAATCTGTAAGTGTTTGAAAAAATTTTTAAGCTTAGACATGTCTAACGCCAAATCTGAACTGTTCAATAAATCCCTTTTTTATAATGAATACAAATCCCTTTTTTTAAATGATAAAAAATGTATAATATTCATCATGTCCTGCATAAAAATTTTTCCCTGTATACTTTTCATCTTCAACAAATTAGCTGCCTATTTTCTACTCTTCATGAATTCTTAATTTCTTGAGATGAATTGCATTAATTATAAGAGAAAGTGGCTCAAACGGCGGCAGGAAAGATTCATTTCATCGTTTCGTGTAGTTGTCCTCTTTATGTAATGTAAATCAAGTCCAGGGGATGCTGATGATGGGGCTGTAAGAAGCGACGGAAACGGCCAAGAGGAGATAGAAGTGGAATGGCATAATTTTGTTTTGTTTATAGATCTCGAAATTGGGAGTCTTTAGAAATTTTATTGTGCTTCATAAAGTTTATGTTTGTTAGAAAATTTCATAATTTCAGCAAAAATTTAGCTTTAATTCAAAAGTTCCATAAGCATTTGCAAGAAATTTTTTTGTTGAAATCGTTTTTGTTGGAATTTTAGGCCTTAGGTAAAAAATATATCAAGCTTTCTTCCAACACTCCTTCATCGCGTCATCAACATATGCGTATACACCAATCAGACCATAATTTTGTTTTGTTTAGACTTCAAATCTAGGAGTGTTGGAATTGAGAATGGAGAGGCCCACCCATTCTTTTCATTTTCAACACGACCAAGCGCTTTCTTCCAACCGGAAGACATTTTCCTCAGATCTCGGTTTGAGAAAATTTTCTTCTTATTCTTCTGTTCTCGCATTTTTGGAAGAGGAAGGCGCCAAATGGACACACTATAGTACAATGCCGTTGGTTGAGAGGAACACCATATAGGAGGACAATTGTTCAATTAGTCGTCTCTATATTTGGGAGAAAATGAAAAAGGAAGGCTAGCTTTCAAAATCTTGAGTAGTGCATAAGATAACTCGTCAACTTCTTCAGCTCATTTGGTGGTAGCGCGGCCGGCAAAAAATGAGAACGAGAAGAGTTGTCGGATTTGTCAATTTCAGTGGCAATTGAATTTTTTATGTGATTTTTTGAAGAGTTAATTAGATTTTTATGGAAAATTTTTTAGTGGTTGTTGTAAATTTATCATCAAACGTTAAATTGGATTATAAAGGAAAGAAAGTAAAAAGGAAGTAAGAGGTTTAAGCCTAGGCTTAGGTTTAGGCTTAAGCTAAGGCTTAGGCTTAAGTTAAGGCTTAGGCCTAGGCTTAGGTTTAGGCTTAAGCTTAGGCTTACTTTCCAGCTTCCAAATGCGCAAAAATGAAAAAGCAAAAGGAAATAACCGATAGCTACTCTACTCACCATATCCTTATATAGTAAAAATCCATACGCATGAGTGCCCCTCTTATAATTTTTGAGAAAAATTGGTAAGTGCCTCCCTTAGCCGAACCTTACGCCACTGACCACCTCCTTAGTGGTTCGAAATTTAAAAAATCTCTACTCATAATCCCTACGGCCTTATATTTTTTTGGGAAAAATAGCCTTTTTTGGGAAAGTGCCCCCAGCCAACCCTTCTCCCTACGCCACCACTTAGTCCCAAGGCTTAGGCTTTTCGAATCTTGGTTTTTTCAAAAAAATGAAAAACTTTTCTAAATAATCATACAACTTTAAAATATTCGAAAACGATTAGGACGCCATTTTTCTTCTCGTTGACACTTCCAAATGGCTTTTGTCGTCCATGTCCGCTATTGAGGGTCAATTTCCATGCTTATTTTTTATCTGTGAATTAAATCGCGTGTTTAGCATTCACTTCGGGTTTGGCTGCCTTTGTTCTTTTAAAAAATCCGTTTTTTACTAACTTTGAATTTTTGAGTCAACTTTTATTAGCTTTAATTCATCGTTATAAAAAGATGTTTTTTGACATGAGGGAAAGTGGTAAGTCATAAAGGGAGGAGTATGCTTTTCCTTAACCCTGATTCAGGGGTGCGTGATTGTATTAAAGCGAAAAAATCCATGAATCAGGGAAGTGTTTTTTTGCTTCGAATCGATTCTCATAAAAATTACTCTCATGAAAATTATTTTTAAAAAATCCAGAATAGCTTTCCTGATCATGAAAAGGTGGTATGTAATAATGAGAAAATTTACCTGAATCAGGGTCAGTCAACATTTTTCATACCTCGAAATATGTGTAATGATTCTTCGGCATACACAATAATGGGCTGGAACGATCGTTCAAACAACACAGAAACGGGATGAACAAAAACGGGACGACAAGAACGGGACGATTTCAGATCTCGACCCCTAAAAGGAATTTTGACTGGTACCAAAGACTTTTTTACTCAGTATAAAAAGTTGAGAAAAAAAGTCTTTTACACTATCTAAAAATTCCTTACGGAGGTGCAGATCTGAGGTCAATCTCGGTCGAAAAATTTTTTCTTTCGAAAAATTTTCTGACGTCAGATTCGTGTTCCCCGCATAAAATTATTCCTAAAAAGTCACTTTTCGAAAGGAAAAATTTTTTCGACCGAGATTGATCCCAGATCTGCACCATACATGGGCAAGGGATATGACAGTCCAACCCAACCCACGTCGCAAATTGGCGAAAATTAGGGGGGGGCCCTCGCAAAATTTGCGATTTTTCGGACCCCTTGCCCTTGTATGATCTCCCCCTTTAAAGGAGCTGAGATCTGAAGAAAAAATCGTTTCGTTCTTGTTCGTCTCGTTATTATGTATGCCGATTCCTCGTTTAGTAAAATTTATGGCTAGCAAAACTTTAATTTTGTCAAAGCCAATTTTTTTAATAACTATATGAGTGCTTTACTAATCCGCTTTATCGAGAATATCTCTTTTTGTAGCTTTAGTGCATAATTATTTTAGATATGCCAAAGAGGCATCGATTTTTACGGCTATGAAAAAATTTCTATTCTTGCTTGCAATAATTTTTATGATGTTTGAAATGGACCATACTCAATATTATCGACCTCAAATGCTCAAGTAATTTTTTTTAAACTGTCAAATTTTAAATTCTAACAAATTTTTGAGAGAAAAAAATCACGTAAATTAAAAAAAGCAAATTCCGAGATTTCAAAACTCTTTTTATGCCGGCAAAGTATTTTTTCAAATTTGTTAAAATTTCCGTTTTTAAAAACCATATGCCAGAGTTAATGTTAATCTGCATATGAACAAAGCTTCCGGCCGGGCTGTTAATCTCTCAGAAATGGATCAATGTGCACAAAATAAACAAATCTTTATGCCGTTTGTAGGCGTAAGTGGAAATGGATCACATGTGCTCAAAAATCATACTTGGGGTGGTGAGGATCCCAATTTGTGGGGAGGGGGGGGGGGGGTAGAGAGTCGCACGAAGCTCATGTGGAAAATTTGGGAAACAAACAAAAGATTTGTTGGGCATGAGAGCGAAGCGCTTTGTCTAATCTCACGAAATAAATACAAAACTTCTAGTGCTTATCTTATTTTTAAGAAAAACAGTATATAAATGGTGTTGCAAGCAAAAAATTTAGGAAAAAAAAGTTATTCTAGATAGTCACGCGTGCTTTTTTGAGAAATCCTGAAAAAATTTCATTTTTGCAAAATTAAAAATTCTTTTTCTTTAAAGAAAAATTCAATTTTTGGTAGCGTTCAAATTTTATTTGAACCTTTTTTTAACTTTTTATTGATAAAAAATTAGGTTAAAGAGGGAAGAATATTGAAATCTTTATGTAATCATAAAAAATATCGTAATCTAAAAGATACCATTTGATAACACACGTGTACAACCCTCCCCCGAATTTCGGGGGGGGGTCGCCCGCAACCCGCAGGCCAAAATGGGTTTTCGCCCGCAGGCCAAAATGACTTTTCGCTCGTAAATTTTGCGGGTGAGACCCCTTTCGCCCGCATCCCGCAGGATGCGGGCGAAATGAGAGAAAGATTTTGCGGCTTGCCCGCAGCTGCGGGCAAGCAGCAAGAATTTCCTATGATTTTTCCCAAAAATTTTCTAAAAAAAGGTCGTTTTTTTTCGCCCGCAACAAGTCTAAATTTTCGGAGGGTGTTTGTACACGTGTGCTCAAGAAATCACAAAAATCCACTTTTTTTGGCCCACCCTTTAATAAATTGATAGATTTTTAAAAAGTCGATCCAAATTCGACGGATCTTATAAAAAAATTACATCTTGAAATAGATTAAATTTAAAATTAGCCCCAAACATCATCATAGCACCAAAAGCCCATATATCATTGGCAATTCCAAAAGAATCTCCATCATAAAATCGCTCTGGTGGAATATATGGTTCTGTCTTAAATATATCTAGATTATCCTTATTATTGACCACTTTGCATGTTTCACAACTAGGATTCATTTTCTTTTTATGTTTTTCACATATCTTTTTCGTTGAACTATGTAAAGCAATTTTTATTACACCATTACTACGAAGTAGTATGTAATTCGGTGCTATTTCCCCATAAACATAGTTTAAGCTATTTAAATAATCTAGAACATTTATGGTTGCAACCGTAATTTGACCCAGCATCTCTTCGGACATAAATTTATAGTCTTCGTTGTAATAAGCTACAAAAAGACGTAGTAAACATATATCCATCGCTTCAAAAGCAAGATAATATCCATCTTTTAAGAAGTCCTTTTTACATGCACCATAGAGGAAAATCAAAAAAGGATTTTCTTGAAATTTTTTATGCAATAAAAAGATTTCTCTGATATAATCTACTGAATATTGTTGAAAAGTAAGACTTTTTGTTTCACAGTGATAAAAATATTTGACTTCATTATATGGTCGTGCTCGTCTATACCGAGTTTTAAATTCTTTTTCGTCAAACTGGTATTCTCCGTAACCAGGAAATTTCATTTGGTTTAAATTTAAATCCGCGTCTAATTCGTGTGACAATTCAGAGGCCTCAAAAATGCTTTTTTATTTTCTTCCAATTTTTGTCTAAAAGATTTTGCCTCAAAATAAAAAGAAAACCTTTTTAAGCCAAATGGCTTGGCAAATATTGATGTTTGCTCTTTAAAAAAATTTCGGCTTTTGCCTCTTCTCTATCGAATCTTTCTAAAAATGACTGCATAGGATGTTTTTCCATTCCAGTTGAATCAAATTGCACACTTTTAACGGAAAGTAAAAATGCATTCTTGATCCTGATAGGAAAAATGAGGGGTCAAAAAGCTTATTTTGTATAGGAAATATTTTTACGCTCCGTCACAAGTGACCATAATTGATTTCTGCCCGGCAAAAACCCATAGAAAACAGGTTGGAAAGCTGCGCTTTCAACAGGGCAACATTTATGATCCCAATTTTTTCCGAATTAGGGTCAAGGAAGCATTTTCACGTTCCGTCAAAAGTACTCCATCGATTACTGTCTGGAAAACCCCCTATTCAGTAATTTTGGGAGGACTTGATAGATAGGGGATAAAAGCCAGAAACTTTTTGAACAAACCAATATGAAGTTAAATAAATAAAGGTACCGATTTAAAATATGCTTCAAATTTAGTGGATGAAAAGTTTTTCTTGTCAACTATAGAATTTTTTAATATATCTTTATAAGATTCGCATTCAACAAGCTGGTTTAAATTTGGTCTAATTTCTTCTGGTTTTAAACATTCATTTATGAATTCACCTAGAGTACCATACTGTTTTTTACAGAAATCTACAATCATTTTAATGGAATTGGGATTTTGAAGAGATTCTTGAAGATTATAGAATTCTACAGAATCAGGACATCGATTTATGAATAATGCTGGGTTAACTTTTACTTTAAGTTCAATTATTGTCATTCCAAGACTCCAAATGTTGTGCCTTTCTTCAGCATTTTCATCATTTTGATGTCTATGATCAAATTGTTCTGGTGCACAATAAGCCCGCGTTATAGCTTTATGGAAATCATAAGTTTGATCAAGATATCTACATTCTCCAAAATCACCCAGTTTTACGCTTCCTTTGAAATTTATTAGAACATTATCCGGTTTCAAATCACCATATGATATTCTATTTTCTTTCAAGAACAATAAGCCATTTATAATATTCGCAATAATAGTATAGAGAAGCCGAGTAGACCTATTCGCTCCTAAGCTGGAAAGATATTGATTTTTAATAAACAACTGTAAAGTTGTATCCATCAACTCCATATAGATTCGAATATATTCGCTTGTATAGCTCCATCCGTAGAAAATAATAAATAATTCGGGGCTCTTCGAAGAAATATGATTAATTATATTAATTTCATTAAAAATTTTTTCAATTTTATTCTTGCTTAGTTTGCGTTTTTTACGCCCCATTCCCCTTGAATCTAAAGGTACATCAAATTCCTTGGCTGCCAATTCTGTTTTAGAAGGTTTATGCAAAATTTTTTTAACAAAAGCTTGTCCCGATCCAAGGTTTTGAATAAATTGAAAATCTTCATTTTGAATATCATATTGTTGACCATTAACAATCAAAATATTCTTCGGAGGTAAACTTATTTGGTTTTCGGTAATATAAGAATCAATAAGTTCTTCAAATGACATAGTAATTAAAAATCCTAAAATATTGACAAGTAAATTTTTGCGAAACAAATTTTATAAGTAAGTTTAAGAAATCGATTTTATCAAATTATCATAGTCATCATCCACAAATTCAATCAATAAAAAACATTAGAATTTGTTTACTTAGTGATACACTCACGAGTGAAGTACGAATACAAACCACCCCCTTATAAAATCCAAACATTTGAAATACAAACTTTACGGCGTATAAAATTCAAACTTTTATATAAAATACAAACCATTTTAAATATAAACTATTGATATTTTTTCGTTTTAATAAATAATCAGCTTTAGCATCTGATACTTTGATTTTTTTATAGCATTAGGATGTTTCCAGCGATTTTTGTGGCCTGTCGGTAAAATTGTAAGAGAATTCGATAAAATTCAAATTTGCATATTCGTCTGTTTCCCTCGAAACCTATAGCTTTTTGTGTATTGACAAGAAAGCCCTGAAAATTAGGACCAACATAAAAAATGCTAAAATTTTCACTTACATAATTTTTGTATTATTCTATGTATTGAAACGAAATCCCTGATCATTATAAGAATGCTGCTCATGTTAGATATAGAAAAGAGAATGTTTTAAAAAGGCCGCATGACTTAAAAAAATCGCGATTTCGAAAAATTGACACAATAGCGAAATTCGCTAATTCTTTTTGAAAAGTTATTAGCAACCTATTTTGAAAGTAAATGCATTTGGTACATGAAAATCCATGCAATATAAAAAATTCAAACAAAACCCCATTACTTTTGGACCAAAGTTTCATTTCTTTTAGCCGCGCTTCATCATGTGTATTTCAAACCTGTAGGAAGCAAGAAAAGTCTGAAACCAATATTTTTTCTTATTCAAACAATCATAAAATCGTATTTTTCACCTAAAAAACCTATAAGAGGTCAAAGAAAGTAAATTTTCGAAAATAGTCAAAAATGAGGGGTTTTTTAAACTTAAAATCGTAGGATAAGTTTCAGAAGGAGATAAAGCATGTGTTTATAGATTCAATGTTGCTGTATTTGCCACGAATTCTTTTGAGTTCATGTTCCAGCTGACGAAACTAAAAAATAAGTTACTAAACTTTCTCTAAAGGCATCAAATTTCTCGAATAGCCAACATTGTTTTTAATTCTTTGAAAACTCTTTTGTTTCTCTATTCGGCACGCTCGACTTCCAATTTATTATTTTAGTTTTTGAGCTCTTTTTTGTAGCTTTCCAACTTCTATTCCTTCCGTTTTATCTCTTCAGTCTTTTTCTCTAGATGTCGCTTTTTGTATTCCAACTTCTCGCGCTTTTGCAAACTTTTTATTACGCAATAGCTTTTTTGTCTCTTTCCACTTCTAGACGTTTCCTGTCAGGTGATACACGATCTTAAGCTAACTCTTTTTCAGATTTTATCTGAAACTTTTGATCCATTTCATTATGGCTTAAGATTTGCCAAAACGGAGAAAAAAAGCTTTTCCTTCTGAAACTTTTATTATGTTTTATTGTTTCAAGATTTGCCAAAAATAAAGGAAAATTGCCGCCAAAGAACTTTTCTTCTTTTCCTTCTGAAAATTTTGATAATCGTTTATTGTTCTAAGATTTGCCAGAAACAGAGGAAAATTGCCCAATAAATGCTCCATGAAAAATGGAGCATTTTTTGTTTTTACAGCATGTTCTGAATCGCTATCGTTTTCGAGATAATTCGTTTGAAGTTTGAATTTGTACAAGCTCTTTGTTGTAATAACAAACTTTTTTGAATTTTTTGCGTAAAAATCGATTTTTGCATCAATCTTTTAAATTTTCATAAAATGAACATTGTAGCAATTTTTTATAGCTAAATGAGAC
>JAQGBS010002087.1:0-13874 GCA_034698545.1 Acrobeloides obliquus
AAAATAGCTCTTAACAAAGGGTCACATTTTCATTGCGAATTTATGAGTAGTCTTCACCCACAATGCAATTCAAAAAGAAGAAAGCGATGTTTTCATAGGATAAGATTTAGAATAGACTCTTCTTGGAATTTTTAGAGATTTTGAAAAAAAACTTAATTTTTAAATTAGGCTTTTATATCTGTGGAGCTTTCCAGATATTAGGTTATCAATTTTTCGGATTTATAGACCCCCTGAATGTTATCAAAAATGCACTAGCGTTATCAACTTTTTGTGAAGAGAGCTGACCCCCTCCCTCCAGCGTTATCAAAAATGCACTAGTGTTATTAACTTTTTGTGAAAAGGGCTGACCCCCCCCCCTCCAACGTGATCAAAAATGCACTAGTGTTATCAACTTTTTGTGAAGAGGGTTGACCCCCCTCCCTGAATGTTATCAAAAATGCACTAGTGTTATTAACTTTTTATGAAGAGGGCTGACCCCCTCCCCCCTCCCAATGCAATCATCGATCTCTAAACCGGAAAAGTTTTTAATTATTTCTATTGTTAAAACCTAAGATACCAATATTACAGAAGAAAAAGTTTTATTTGTACCTCTAAATTGACTATATTATCGAATATATATTCAACTTGAAATTCTTTATTTCTAAGACTTATAAAGCGAAAACATATAATAGTTTAGTAAGGTCTCTTTTCAATTTCCGTAATTTTAATTCATTAGAAGGTACATCCTAAAAATTTAATCTTTCATAACCTCATAAGTTTTGTTAAGCCATCTTAATGACAATGAGTCTAATTGCTTGAATTGTTTTAAAAAACTTTTACTACTTTCATTTAATGCAATCTAGCCTACTCCCTTAAAATGTCCAAAAATGCACTAGCGTTATCAACTTTTTTGTGAAGAGGGCTGATCCCGGGTTGTTTCGGCTTGAGCCTAAGCTTAAGCATAGGTTTAAGAAATAATTTCATCTTTAAACCTTTCTGCTTGCATAGTTATACCAACTTTTGTCCATACCGAAAAACCCCCGAGTAGAAAAAATCAGCCGATTTGGGGAGAACTTTTTGAAAAATCCCCTTTGGAGTAAAAATTTCGAAAAATCAGTCCTCAAATCGGCTAATTTTTTCTACTCGTGGGCTTTTCGGCATGGGGAACTCGAATCGAAAGAATTTTTTGATTTTGACCACGGAAGGTACCCCTACAAGGGGCATACTCCAAAAAGGTCTGCTTTTTTGAAAACCATTTTTGACTAGAAGTAAGGCCTGGGACAAAAAGGAACTGCGGATTCTTGTTCAACGCATAGAAAAACCATAGGAATGTAGAAAATTTCATAAAAAATTGACTTCTATAGGCAAATATAAACATTTTTTATAAAGGTCAAATCTTTGAAAGCCCAATTTTTTTAAAAGTCTGTATGTTGACACGAAAATATGGCTTATCCTCAAAAAGACTGATTGTATCGTCTTCAACATACACTTTTACCTAATATTGAAAAAATTTTTTTGTCGAAAACGGGTTTCTGGATCGAGATTTAGTAGAATAAACTGGGACCGAGCTCTCCGAGAGATGGCGGCTTCGGGTGATAACACATTGCCTCAAGTACGGCTTCGTCTTGAATATGGCTTCGCCCCGAATGCAGCTCACCTATGACTTTGCACCGAGTGCGGTTCGCCTTCGGCTTAATTATTAAAATTTTTTAAATCTTTTTAAATTTTTTAGAATTTTCTTTGTCAAAGTTAAAATCTTTTGGATCCTGCTGAGAATCGAACTTGAGAGCAATTTCTATGAGTCGACAGTCTTCGCCACTCGGTCATGAGGGCTTCTTAAGACATTAAGAAATTTCAAATATAAAACTTACGTAAAACATGATATGGGGCTAAAAAATTTTCCTTGAAGGGTACCCCCATGATTTTGGTGTCATTTTTCTTCTCTCACCGAGCCATATTGATTGGTATAGCCCGTGACGGAATTGAACTTAAGGTAACGGAGATAGCACAAACAGACACACATAGCGCGTTTAGTGTTTTAGGATAAAGATAGGTGAGATACCTTTCCGAACAACCCAATATAAAAAATGAATTCGGTAAGTTTTCAGGAGGCATAAATTTTTCAGGAATTTTTTAACTCGCTAAAATTAAGAATGATTATGACCATTTTTATGGTCCCGATTCTAAGAAAAACTCCAGCTCATGAGAGTTATTTCAGACATTTTTTTGACGACTCTTTTGGGCATCATAAAATTGCCAAAATTATTCCAAAAATGTTTCGATTTTAGACTTTAGAACAAAGTTTATTTTGGTTTTTTTTTAATTTTCAGAAATAAGCCTTAAAGTTCTTAAATCAGAGTTTGTATCATAAGTGGACAAACAGGGAGGAGAGGAGGGGGGGGTTGGTGCTGAATTGGGTCCCTAAAATTTTCAAAAATTTGCCCTGGTCCCCCTTATGTTTTTTTCGAAAATTTTCTAAAATTTTGGTCAAAAACATAAAGGGGAATCAAGAAAAAAAATCAACCCGGTCGCATCGATGTCGGGTTGGTCTTACTTTTGGTCTTTTTGCCGGATTGGTTAAAGGGGGGGGGGAGACTCACCCCTTTGGCCATGTGTGTTTTATATAACCAGGGCGGCTCTAGGTCTAAATTTGGGGGGAGAATGGTTCCACTCAATGTTGCACAACCCTGGTACCCCCGGTAAAATTCTACCGGGGGGGGGGGGGGGTAGGATTTAAGGTGGGGGGAGATAGCACAGACTTACATAGCGCGTTTTTAGAATATGTGTGTGTTGTCTTATTTTACCCCTCATTTATAAAAGGCTAAACCAAATTTTCTATGGTTGATTGCCTAATCTTGTGCTCAGTCCGTTCTTAATTGACTATTTAATTTATGGTTAAGCCTCACCAATATTTTGCCTGCGATGCTATCCTTCAATTAATCATAGCTTTTTTTCTAGCCTACCAGATTTTGATATTTTACATTTCGGCGTAACGAGATGAACACCTGGTGGCCAGTGTTACTTTAAAATGTAGAAATATAAATTTTTATGCAGAATTGGCTATAAAATTCGCATGGAAAAACTTTTGACAATTTTTTAATTTTTGAAAAATGTTAAAAAGACCAACTGATTTTTTGATTAAATGAAAAAATAGTCAAAATAAAAAAATTTTCGATTTTTTGCCAGTGTGATTAATAATCAAAAGTTTTCTATTTTTTCTTAAAGGACCATTCCACTTGTAAAAAACACTATGAAAAAATGATATATTCGGCATAGATGAATAGGGGGGGGGGTCGTAAACATCCTCGCGCGGGGGGTCTAAAGGAAATTTTTGCCTTTCGGCGCCCTCCCCCATTTTTTGGGGCCCTCGCGGAGCAGGGGGTCGTAATTACGACCCCCTATTCAAGTATGATATTCGAAAAGATCATGAAAAATGGAACATTTTTTGTTTTTACAGCATGTTCTGAATCGTTGTAGTTTTCGAGAAAATCGCGTTTGAAGTTGGCGAGTCTTGAAATCTGTGTATTACAACGAAAACATGAACAGTTTCAAACGCAATTATTTCAAAACTACAACGATTCAGAGCATGCCATAGAAACAAAAATGTTCCATTTTTCATGAATTTTCTGAATATAAAATTTTTACAGAGTTTTTTTCGACTGGACTGGCTCTTTAATCTTTTTTTAATCTTACTCCTTCCAATGAATTATGTCATATTTGGACTTTGGAATCACTCTGAGAGTTTAAATTTAACAAAAATTTACACTTTTTCTTTTACATAAAAATTTGATTCTACTAATCCTTAAAGCAATTCCGTGCCGTAGAAATTTAAACAATTGGCCGAAATTGACGTACTCGAGAAAAAAATGTTGTTATAAACTTGCAACAAGTGTTCAATCGAGACTATATCAAGGGTTATAAAAAAATATTTCCGCTTCTAATCTTGAGCCCCATGGGAGGCAAGAAAATATTCTTGGAATTTTGAGAAAAGTTCTCCACCCAATCATAAAAAGGATCTGGATTTGGGGCATCTGCAAAGAACAATGACTCAATAATTGTTTGTTCCAAAAAGATAGCCGAAGAGCGCTGTTTTTGGAATAGTTTTATTTAACTCTTTGATCTTTTAAATTTAAGATTTAACACGGGAAATTTAGGATTTAATATACTCGTATATACTTCTTCAAATTTCCGGCATATTCTGTTATTTTCAGTTATTCTGAGAGTAACATTCAAACAAAAAATTTTTGAAAACAAGTTGTCTAACCGTGGGTGAAGAATCGGGAGATTTTTTAAATTTTTTAAAAATTTTTTCGATTTTTTTTATTTACCCCTACCCCGTTCAACATAATCATCAAAAATGCACTAACGTAATCAATTGTTATGAGAGGGCCGACCCCCCCCCCCCCAACATGATTACGTAATATCTGGATGACCCCTTTTCCATTATATCGTTTCATTCGTATCGTTTCATCCTCTTCATTTCATTCGAGTCTATGCAATTTTTTGGAGGTGTAGGTGTTGTGAATATTTTTAAGCCCTAAAATCCCATAAAAAAATCTCTGAAAATCTTATGTTTCTTGCCCAAATAAACGATGTAAAAGCATGTAATTTTATTTCGGAGCAAATTTTATGATTTCTCATTCGGCACTTGTTCAATCCGTGCCCAATCTCGAAGAACGAGCACATGTTGGTCCCCCCACTTGATAAGAGTGCTCAGCGTTTTTGGTGGTGGGAAAAACCAGACGCGCGAAATTTATATTACGCAGAGGATCATTTTCAACCTCGCATGGACTAAAATGGAAGGAAGGGAAACGTTTTTCTCAACACTAGTAAGCATATATTCTGTGTGTGTTTTTTTCATACATCATGGACACCAGATGAGGGCCAAATCAAACCACATTTCCCAGATAAGCGTCTCGGATTGTCTCCATTTTTAGGGCTCTAGGATTTTTCGAAACGGGCGTTTCGAAACGAAACAAGTTTTCGTTTCAATAACCCAACTGGATCTTCAAATTGGATGATTTTGTGTCATTTTATTCGTGTTATCGAGATGTATAAGATATTTTAATTGTTTTTTGGTAAATGTTAAATTTATTGAAAAAATCCAGTTTTTCGCATTATTTTTCGTTTCGAAATGCCCGTTTCGAAAAATCCGTGCTTCGTTTCGAAAATTCCGTGTTTTGTTTCGAAAGATCCGTTTAGAAAAATCCCAGACCCATTTTTAGGCGGATTATTTTCCCATTTAAAAAAATAATTGAGTTTCTAATTGTTGCTTCTTTGGTGCTTGTTGAATGATCATTAAGCTGCTTAGCTAGAAAGTGCTCCCATGAACAATCGGATTGTAAATGGAGTGGGGGTCCTTTAATATCATTTTTGATGTGGATTTTTGGTTTTGTTCTTTAGACTGTTGCAAGAATTTGTTTCTGGAAAAAAATTTTTAATTTTTCTCTTTTTATGTCAAAAAAATCAGTCTACTAGTGATGCCACGAAATCGGTCATGTTGAAATTGAAATTTCGGTCATCAGATGATCCCCATCTGCTCCCTTGATCCGAATTCGATCAATTTGGTATGGTCGAAAATTTTTTTTGGCTATCGCAGAACTTTTTATTGAATCAGGCAACGTGTACATTGAAACAAAAAGAAATGTGGATCCTTATATAGCCTTTTTGATGTATCCCTGCGTGGTCGTATGGCGAAAAAATCAGGATTAGTTTAGTATTAACTAATCCTGATTTTCTCACCATACGACCACGCAGGGATACATCAAAAAAGCTATACAAGTGTCCACGTTTCTTTAAGGATTAGTACTAACTATCCTTATATAGCTTTTTTTATGCATCTCTGCGCAGTCGTATGACGGGAAAATAAGGATTAGCTTAGTACCAACTAATCCTGATTTTCTCACCATACGACCACGCAGGGATGCATAAAAAACTTATGAAAACGCTATTTTTGACAACCTTTTTTTACGGTGTTATTCGAAAAAGTGAAAAAATCATGTTTTCATAAGGTTTTTTTGAAAAAATAACTTGACTAACGTGTTTCTCACATCAAAATACCCATATGCAAAATTTTTTAACGGATTTGGACACAAGGAGAACGGATGAAGGTTGAACCTACGATATCAATGTTGGCCCAACATTGCTTAACTTGCCAGATCGGACGGGATGCTAACTTCGGACTTTGAATTTTGTGTCCAGTTTTTTTATAGTTGGAGGCTGAAACGGACTATATAGAGTAGTTTCCGTGCGAAAAAACACGAATCTGAAAACAAAAAATTTGATCCTGTACCAATTGATTGAAAGACCAACACACTAGCCACTTGGCTATAATCCGTTTCAGCGAGAGCTCGTAATTTTTATACTTTTTTATTTGAAAAATTGGCAATAAAAACTTCAAAATTATCTAGCGGGCTCATAAAGCCAATCCAGCTGTTTTATCACAGATATATTCCCGCGATATTTCGCGTTTGAATTTTTTTAAGTCAGTCGTTTTTCAAAATTGACATGCGAGTATATTTTTCCGATGTGCCTAGTCTAGTTGTCTTGATAAAGTATATAAAATCCTTGATTCATGGTTTTCGTTTCAATAACCCAAAACACTGTTCAAATCCGATAATTTTGGTGTCATTTCATTCGTTTATAACTCGGCAAGACGAATAAAATGACACCAAAATGATCAAATTTGAAAAATTTTTTGGGTTATTGAAACGAAAACCATGAATCAGGGATTTCGTTTCAATAACCCAAAACATTTTTCAAATTCCAAAATTTTGTTATCATTTTGTTCGTCTCGTCGAGTTATAAACAATGTTGTATTTATTTTTTTCTAAATGTTCAAAAATTTTGAATTTTATAATGAATTATTAAATCGTTTCAATAAACAATCTGATTGATCACAAGCTCTTCGTTTCAATGTCCAAACTCATTTGAAAAGTTTTTTGTTTTGCGCATAACTTTTCACAGTTAGATTTTCAAGTAGTGCCACAAAAACAAAAAATGCTCAAAATTTCGTGCTCTATCATTTGGCATCAACTTCCCAAAATTGGAGACTAGTCCTTTAAAAAAACACTCCATCTATACGTCGACTAACAGAATCCAAATTTTTGAACATGCTTTTAAAAGGCCTATTTTTGGACCTCCTAAAAAAGGTCTATGCTTGCTCGAATTTCCTCCTCCGACTCCTCCCCTTTTTTCACAAAATTTCAACCGTATTTGATTTCTTTTTTCGTGCCGTTAAAAGTTTCTGGAAATTTTTTTAATTGTTTTAGCCATGACATGTGAATATACACCCTAAAATTTTCTTTCCTTCTTTATTCGTGTATGGCCGTTCGCTTTTCGGCCACGGAAGCGGTGTTTTCTTCGACGAGAAAGGTCCGCCCTGAAATTTTAAACAACAAGCGACCGTTTCTTCTTTTCATGAAATGAACGACTAGAGTTTCTTCTTCGTCCAACTGCCATCATCACCGTGATCTGGAGCGTGCATAACACAAATACATTCCGTGTTTGGCTACCCCTGGTGCTCGTCGTGCACATTTCCATTCAAAAGCCATTCTTGGTTTTCGCAAGAAGAAGTTTTGCGAAAATTACAAATGTGCTCATACACGCTGGCCTACTTTTCATAACCGCTGATCTGTATTAAATTATTCATAGGTGGGTTTTTGGTTTATGTTTCGAGATTCGTAGTTTTACTGCTAGTTTACGTGTTTCGGGGCTATATATCCTGTTTCAGTGGGAAAGAAAAAAAAATAGCCCACGTGGACGAGTGGTGAGAGAAGTTGACCATCCGATCTGGCAAGTTAAGCAACGTTGGGTTCAAACTTTTGAATTTCGGTAAAAATTGGATTGCAAAATAATGTAAAAAATTTTTGCTTTATTTTGCCGCAATTTTTTTCCGAAATTAAAAGTTTGAACCTAGCGGGAATCGAACCTGGTAGTTCAAAGTTTCTTAACTTGCCAGATCGGACAGTCGGCTTCTCTCACCACTCGTCAAGGGGGCAGCGCTATTTTCCAAAAAGATTTCATGAAAAAATAATAGCGCTATCGTATTCCCCGCATAAAAATGTGAACATGCAAAAATTTTTATGACTTTTGAAAACAAAATAAAAAATGATTTTTGGGCGTGGGGTCGAACCCGCGCCCTATGCGTTAATGCAGAGTACTTTAGCCACTCGGCTATGGACAAAACCCACAAACATACATGATATGGTACTCGTTTTGAAGGGCCCAGCGAACTGAATCGATTGGTGAAATTTTTTGAAAATTTTGACCCTTGCCTTTACACGTGCCCCGAAGGGGGGAGGGATTTTTTGCTGAAATTTTCTTTCTTGAGCTATAGTTGGCACTTTTGAAATGCTATCTCCTTGTTGACCTTTTCGGCTGTACTAATTTTACCAAGCTATAAGAAAATGACGAATATTTTTTTCCTCCATTTATGAAATTTTATCTTTTTTTAGCTCCTCCAGCGCACACACCAAAACTCCTCCAAGCAAATGCGAGTCAATATCTCATACATACCCCACGTGATGGGGGAGGACTCGAGTCTATTTCGTACGCATCCAATTTCTGCTATTATCCTATGCCTATTTGTAATCCTATTGATTCTGGCCACCCTGATCGGGAACGCCATGGTCTGCCTGGCTGTGCTGATGGTGCGAAAGTTGAAGCAGCAACCGGCCAACTTGTTGATTGTCTCATTGGCTATTGCCGACTTTTGCGTGGGACTTATTGTTATGCCGATTGGATTGGTGGCCATTATTGAAGATCGATGGATTTTAGGTAGGAATAGGCAAATTTGAGAGCTACTCACACACCCACGTGGAAAAATTTTTGCAAATTTGTTTCCTGAAAATGACAATTCTAGGAGTAAAAACATGAAGGGAAATTTGAATTTAACATTTACGAAACAAAAAATGCTTCCCTGATTCAGGGAAGGCCTGTGTATTGAAGCGAAAAGTCGAAAATGCGGTATTTCGGCTTTTTGCTTCAATACACAAGCCTTCCCTGAATCAGGGAAGTGTTTTTTTGCTTCGAAAATGTCAAATTCGGATTCCCTCGCATGTTTTACCCGTAGAGGGGTCATTTCCAGAAAAATTTTTCACGTTGGTTGTGTAGTAGCTCCAAAATTTGATTTTGTAACTTCTGCCACAAAAAATGAATTGTTTTTTTTTCATCTGCTCTTCTTCTCCGCTCGCTGGAAAAAAATATAAAATTTTTAGGCGAATTAGTCTGCCGGCTGTGGACGTCGTCAGATCTTACATTATGTTCCGCTTCTATATTAAACCTATGTATGATAAGCGTGGATCGCTACCTAGCCGTCACACGACCGCTAAGGTATTCAGCTTTACGAACGCGAAGAAGGATTTTTGGCTATATTGCTATAGTCTGGCTCGGAGCCTTATTTGTCAGCGTTTCACCGCTAATCGTCTTGCCATGGAAGAGAATAGATCATGTTTGCCAAGTAGGAAATTATAGTCTGTTTCACACGATAAGTCCGAAAAATCGTGTGAAACAAAAAATTTTGGGTAACATGACGCAGTGGAATTTGGCACCGAAACGCTCAGGGCCGTATCCAGGATTTTCAAAATCTGCAGTTTGAAGATTTTTAAAATGAAACATACGTATTCGGATAGCTCAAATATGAGTTTGAAGACGATTTTAACGAAAAAATTTTTGACCCCATCCCTTGGCTCTAGGGTTAAAAAGTTCAAAAATTGACAAAGTCGATTTTTCGAAAATCGAATTTTTTTCACGTGCTTTTTTTCAATTTTTGTGTAATTTTTTGCAATTTTTTCGAATTTTTTCAATGCGTATTTCGTTCATTCATCAGTTCCACCTCTGTTTACGCAAAAACCCCACTTTATGCAACGAGAAAAGTATCAAGCACCTCTTGTTCTTGATCTTATACATTCTTATTAAATTTATTTTTATTTTCTGCCACGTCTTTTGTGTGTGCTTTACTCCTCCAAAATGAATAATGACGTAACCTCTGGCTCCATAGTGAGATTCCAAAAAGCGGGACGTACATGGCATAATGGATGTTTGCACTGTCCATTGATTTTATTGGCGCGAGTTCGATCCCTTCTGGGTCGAAATTTTTATTTAGCGAATCATAAAAAGTTGTACAAGCAAACGAAAAAAAAATTACATGAAAATTTTTTGTCTATCATTAGTTTTTTTGGTACTCTTAAAGGAGAGGGACCAAAATAACATGATAATTTTTTTCCTGAAAATGTTTCCTTGACCCTGATTCAGAAAAGGGATTATATGTAACGAAGCGAAAATGAACTAAAATTCGAATTTTCACCGGAAAACTGGACTGTGGTACTGAAGCAATTTTGCTACCTTGCCTAAAAAAATGATATTAGTTTTTTTCCGTTCACATCTGGCATGCATATGTTTCGAAATTATCTTTACAAAACAATTTTTTGATCCCAGCAATTTTTTTTAGCAAACGTAGATGATGATTTGTCTTTTGTGTGGGAATCTAATTTTAGAGTGTAAACCACAACATGGTCACTTTTTGTGTAAAAATAATTTTCGTTATGAAACAAGTCTTAATCGAAATTTTCGTTTTTTTTTATAATTGAAAAATTCAACTAAACATCTATGTGAGACAAAATTTCCAATTAGAAAAAGTGGAAAAAACTTGTTATGAATTTTATTCAAAAATATCAAATTTCATCAAAAATTTTTGATGAAGATCTTTGATCAAAAACGCACTTGCACAATCATATGTACTTTTAGAAAAATTTTCGTGGGTGGGGGGCACTTTTGAACTTTTTTGTACATATGATGCTTCAATACACAATATGACTCCCTGAATCAGGAAAGCGTTTTTTCGCTACGCAAAAACGCCTCCCTCTCCGAATTTGATATTTTCGAAGCAAAAAAGCGCTTCCCTGATTCAGGGAAAGGCGTATTGTGATTTGTCTTTTTTGGGAATCTTGTTTTTCAGCTGAAAAATGCTCAGAAAATTACAATTCTTTGTTGAAAAAATGGGGAAATTTCGGACATTTTTGGTGAAAAAAAAATTGGAAATTTTCGTCAAAGATTATAATGGAGGAGGACCATTATCAAAATTTGGATCGACCAATCAAAATTCAATTTTTACACTAAAATGGGTCGTTTTTAGGCAAAAATGCGATTTTTGCAACTTTTCGCTTCAATACACAATACGAAATTTGGTTTTCCTTCATTTTTTACCCCCTAGAGGGGTCATTATCAGAAAAAATTTTTCAAAAATTCCAAAATTTGATTTTGAAAATTTTTTGACAAATTTGTGTTTTGTTCGATCTCTATTTATATGCCGATTTTGAAAAAATATTTATGTTATCATCCCATAAAAACGAAAAACAAATCCCCATACACATTTCCGGTTTTTGAACACAATGGGAATTTTGATGGTGTTTAGGAAATTATTCGCCTCATAAAATACCTCTGCACATGTGTACTTGATATTTACCATGTGCTCCTTATTTTATGGAGCATATTTATGGGCTATTTTTCGTAGAAGAAGAAGGGAAAAAAGAAAAATATAGCTCGAATTTGGCCAAAAATGAGAAACGCGGGATAAATTTAGCGATGGAAGCAAAAAATTTCCGGCTCGAAGTTCACGAGAGAGAGGGAGAGAGATCTGAGCAAATATTTTGAAAGAAATTTGCTTAAACTTTTAAATGCCAAAATTTTTCATCTTCTTGAAAATTTCAATTTTTAGTAAAGGGGGTCGAACCCAGGATCGCCCAGTCATTGGCCTGCAACCAATCCACTGAGCCATCCTCATTTTTGATTGAAGGAATCATTTTTTCTATATGCTCTTTCCGAATATATAGGACTTTTTGAAAAATTCATGCGTCACTTCGTACTTTTTTCCCTTGTCAGTAAAAAAAATTTTTTAGGTTCCTCAGCATCGCTGGTATCAACTCTATGCCACCATAATCTCATTCTATGGACCATGTCTCATCATGGTGATACTCTATGTACGAATGTGGAAAGCAGCAAAACGGCTTCAACGCAAAGACCGACTCACCATCAAATGGAGCCTAAGCCTGAGACCTGAAGATGAGCAATTGTTGCACAAGAAGAAATTTGGAATATTCGATCTGCCTTATCTCCTACATCATCATCACAATAACAACAACAACAATAGTGCTGTGTGCAACGGCGTCGCCCACCACATCAACAATAATATTGTTCCAATAATCAAGCCCAATAATGGGATATGTAATGGAAATAGCAATTCTTCGCCAAGGAAGTTTCCACAGCGCCCAAGTGCTTTCTTCCATGCCATGAGAATGCCTTTAGTGAGTCAAAAAATTTATTTTCACAAGTACAGGGTGTCTCAGCTAACAAGGAATAGTCGCGTAGTATCAGTTAAATTAATTCAACAAAGGTGGGGTTCGAACCTAATGCCTTTAGACTCACAGACGGGAGCACTACCACTGATCTAAAAAAATTCACTATATATAGGGTGGAGCAAAAAAAGCTCCACTTTATCATTTTTTATGAATTTTGGATCCAAAAATTGTTTTCCTAAAATGGCCCTATTAGGGGTAATTCGATGCGGGGAATCGATTGCGCGTATTCCCGAAGCTTGAAAATACTTCCCTGATGCGCGCAATCGATTCCTCGCATCGAAAAACCCCAAAAACGAGTATTTTCATTCAGAAAACTAAAAAATTTTCATTTCCGCTTCAATACACTGCCCCTAAATCAGGGTCCCGCATCGAATTACCTTCAATAGGGTCATTTGTAGGAAATGAAAAAATGGTAAAGTGGAACTTTTTTTGCGCCACCCCACACGTGTACAAGTGGGTCTTCGAAAATCCGATCCGATTGCACGACTAAAAAAAAAGGTTACACGCGAAATGTAACGTTCATGGCCGCGCGTCATGCACGACCCCCCCCCCTCTCAACCCCTTGAGCTATGCACGACCTCCTCCTCTCAACCCCTTGCGCTATGCACGACCCCGGGTCTTCGTTCGAAGACCCTAAAAGACCCGTTGTACATGTGTGTGCCACCCTGTATTATAAATTGTTTAGATGCATAGCAGGTCGCATGAAAAAACCGAAGACAAAGCAAGAAAAACCTTAGGCGTTGTTATGGGTGTATTCATAATCTGCTGGTTGCCTTTTTTCCTACTTGCCTTATTAAAATCTGAACAAATTTTACATGCCCCAAAATGGTTGGATATCTTATTGTTATGGTTAGGCTATTTGAACAGGTAGTTGTTTTAGTTAGGCTATTAAACAGGTAGTGGTGTAGCCAAAACTCCCTGAACGGAGTGAACGCTACTATAGTTGAGTCATGAAAAATAGACATTTTTTTCTTTTTTTCATGAATTTGGGATCCGAAAATTTTTTTCTTCTAAAAATGATCCGTATAGGGGTAATTTGATGATTGCGCACACTCCCGAAGCGTGAAAACGCTTCCTTGACCCTGATTCAGGGTAGTACGTTGAAGCGAAGATGAAAAAAATTCAGATTTTGACCGGATATCCGACTACCTAGCGTTTTTCTATGCAAGAAAAGCGTTTCGCACGTCGGGAGTGCGATCAATCAATTCCCTACATCAAATTACCCAAAAAAAAGAATTTTCGCCAAAAAATCAAATTTGACCAAAAATCGAATTTTTACCAAAAAATCTAATTTTTACCAAAAATCGAATTTATATAGGGGTCATTTTTAGAGAAAAATTTTTCCAAAATTCATGAAAAAAATACGAAAATTCCACTTTTTTGGGACACCCTGTGATAGTGACCCTTAGCTTTCTTCTCGTCACTTTTTAATCATAATCTTACAAAGCCATGTTTAGCATGTTGAACCCAATGATCTATTGTAAATACAATCGCGAGTTCCGTGTGCCTTTCCGAGAAATGCTATGCTGCCGCTTCAAA
>JAQGBS010002088.1:0-13872 GCA_034698545.1 Acrobeloides obliquus
ACGGGTTCAAGTCAGGCGAATAGGCCGGCCATTGACTAGCGGGAATAAACGGCGCGTGTTCTTCCAAATATCTCTGAGTCCTCTTGTCTTTATGGGTAGGATCCCCATCTTGCTGATACACAAAATTTCCATCCGGGTAGACGTCTTCGCATGCAGGCAAAATCACTTCATCCAACAACTCGATATAACGCGCATGGTCAACTTTTTCGTCTTTCTCGTAAAAATGCAAGCACACCTTTCCCTCCCACTAAATGAATCAAGTTAGTTTAAGTTTAATGAAAAAGAATATAACCGAAATAGCCGCAAAAACCATCAACTTTTCTTCAAAATTCAAATGACTTGTTTCCAACTGAAGGCTTTCCGGCCGGATATCTCTTTTTCTTCCACTCGTGTAAACGCGCTGATTCTGGGTCGAGAGGTTGCCCTTCAAGTGAAACGGCGCATCATCCGTAAAAATTCCATTAGTAACAAGGTGCTCTCCCATGTCCAACAAATCTTGGCTAAGTCGCACTCGACGCTGCTCATTGTTTTCACGGCGCTTCTTTGGGATGGGTATTCGATGAACTTTGGTTTTCCTTCGGGCCTGAAGTCTGCGACTTTTTGCAATTCTCCTCACAGAACTGCGCGAAATTCCGGTTGAGCCAGCCACTTTGCGAGCCGATAAATGCGTTCCCGGAATGCGTGGCGGACTCTGAAGCAATCGAGCTACTCGTTCTTCGTTATCCTCTGTTCGAACTGTCCTTGGGTGGCCACTTCCATGTCTTCGTTCGACACTGCCACGTTGAGCTTGAATCTTCTTGCACGCATCATGAATCGTCGATCTCTTCCAATCTCTCGCTCCTCGAACGGTGTTGGCGATGCGGTATTCGTAAATTTGTTGCGGCGTATAGCCTAGCCCAATTAAGACACGAATTTCGATAAGATCTTCTTTTGATAAAACAGCCATTTTAATGCTAAAAAAAGTTGAGATTTAACAAAATACACGATAAAAATTGCTTAATTTATCAATTAAAAATATAAAAAAGAAAAAAAATTTTCGGAAAAATTTGCATAAAAGTGTATTGAAGCGAAATATTTTCGCTTCAATACACACTCTTATTTCCCTGAATCAGGGTCAAGGAAGCATTTTCAAGCTTCGGGAATGCGCGCAATCGATTTTTTGCCTAGAAATTAGTCTAAAAAGTCGATTTTTAGAAGAGAAATCTAAAATTTTCATATTTTCGCTTCAATACACACCCTTATTTCCCTGATTCAGGGTCAAGGAAGCATTTTCAAGCTTCGGGAATGCGCGCAATTGATTTTTCGCATAAAATTAGGGGTAGTAGGGTCATTTTTTGCAAAAATACAAAAAAATTTTTTTCGGAAAAATTTGCATAAAAGCCGGTTTTTTTTGGCCCACCCTGTATTAATAGAGGAGGCGAAAAGTTTGGAGAGTATTTTTATCTTGTATAGAAATAAAGTGGTAACACGTGCTTTATGCGTTTGACCAACAACTTTTAAGGGCATGAAAAATTTTTCCTATATAATGCGCTGACCCCTACCCAAGTTTAGAAAAGAAGGTTTGATGAAGTTAGTTCGCTTATATTCTGAAATTGTACTTACATTAGTACTGTTTAAAGTGTAGTTTGAAACGATAGCGTCCAAATTGGCCAATGGATCAACATGTTCTTCAACAACTAGAGCATATTCCAAAAAACTTGAAATTTCTAAATCTGTTGTCGGTAATATTAATTGGAAATCGCCAGATTTGTAATGCCAAAAGGAAAAATATCCAAACAATGCATTAATAGCACGTCCTTCCATAAAAAGAATAAAAACTCGAACTGTGCTTGAATTCATGCCATATTGTAAAGATAATAGTTGAGAATTTAACTAAACTTTAAGGGATAAATAAAAAATATGCACTTATGATAATTTACCCAGGGCAGGGGTGTAAAAGTCCTGTTCTTAACCCTGGTAGGCCCGCGAACCGCCAGGCCTAGGCTGGACTGAGAAAGAACAATAGGGTGCGAAAAAATAAGGCCCGGGCCTAGGTTATGATACGGCTAGAGTCAGCCCAAAAACTTTAGCCACGCTCGGGTAGTGATGTTACATGCCAAAATAGAAAAAGTAGCAAACACCATGCTAAAATGTGGCATTTTTTGATTGAAAATCGAAATTTTTGCTCAAAAATCGAATTTTTTATCAAAAATTGAATTTGTTTTCTCAAAATCGAATTTTACTCAAAAATCGAGTTTTTGATCAAAAATCGAATTTTCCTGGCATGCCACGTTTTCGTGGCAATGTAACATCGCTACACTCGAGCCGAGGATGAACTGAGGGCCTGCCCTCTACCACCTTTTTTACCCAAGGTGGTCATATTTTGCGCTGATAGTATTATCTATACAAACCCTTACTGTATCAGAATTAGTATTATCGAAAAAGGAAATTTGATAAAAATGTTCTACACATGGTGATTTAAATAGTGTATCATCTTCATTTGTATCAATGCAGGATTCGATTAAAGTTTTAAACTGATTTGTTAGTGCAATACCAAAGGATGATGAATCATAAATAATTGATATGTGGAACCATTCTTGTGATTGTATTAAGTCTAAAATAACTTGTGCGCGATAAGTATCTGATGATCCAGCTCGGATAAAATATGGATAACTTATATAATTATCCAGTGAAGCACTTGAAGACGCGGAAGCAATAACAGGAATACAAAATGCCTAAATTATTTGTTGATTGTTTGAGTATGTCTGTCCTGTCTGTCTTGTATATCTTAAAGGGGGGATGCAATTAGGACCCTTTCTCCAAAAAAAATTTTTTTGAAAAATGACCTTCTAGGGGTAAAAATAGGGTGAAAATCGATTGCACGCACTGCCAAATTGTGAAAACGCTTCCTTGATCCTTATTCAGAGAATGAGGTGGGTGTATTAAAGCGAAAATTAAACATTTTCGAATTTTTATGAGCAAACCGTCGATTTTTAGGTTTTTCTAGGCGGGGAATCGATTGCACACAATCCCGAAGCGTGAAAACGCTTCCTTGATCCTGATTCAGGGAAAGGATACGTATCTACGTAAATAAATTGATTTTTGCTTCAATACACCGTTTCTTCCTTGAACCAGGGTCAAGAAAGCGTTTTCAAGATTCGGGAATACGCGCAATTGATTCTCCGCCTAGAAAAACCTAAGAATCGACGGTTTTCTCATAAAAATCCGAAAATGTTTGATTTTACTTCAATACACCTACCCCATTCCCTGAATCAAGGTCAAAGAAGCGTTCTTACAATTTGACAGTGCGTGCAATCGATTTTTTACCCTATTTTTACCCCTAGAAGGTCATTTTTCAAAAAAAATTTTTTAGAGAAAGTTTGCACCCCTTTTATGATAATTTTTAAAGAAAGCTACCTGAAGTAAATAATTTATGTTATTTCCAATCTCGCCTCTAAAAACACCAGTTGCTGCAACTATTGGATGAAACATTTGAGTTTTGGATTCGATATTAATTAATTGTTGAAAATTGTTATCTTCATTTTGATTATCAGATTGACAAAACCCATTAGTTGATGTCTCTATTAATTTTATTGTACTTCGTAAAGTAGCTGATGGATCATCACATGTATCAGCTTTAGATGTGTTTAGAGTGAGATCATATTTATTGAGCACGTTTCTAAAAATAATTTTTGATATAGTTTTTCGGAGAGTGAACAAAAAAGTAAGCACTAGACCAGGTCCGTAGCCATAGAGAGGGGAAGCACTGGAGAAAAAAAGAATAATTTTGAAAAATTTCTTTAAAAAAAGAAGTTTTTGACCTTGATGTCCCTCCCCAACTTGGGTTCAGGCTATGTTACTACACAAGATAGTCGATTGGCTAAGATGTCGACCTTTAATCTTATATATTCGGGTTAGATCTTACCAGGGTAGAATTAAAAAAAAGGTCTATATAACTCTTTAGATTAAACTTACTCATTGACATAATTCACAGCGTACTTATGTACCATCCATAGAATTACATTTTCAATTAACAAGCCCTCGCAATCAGAGGGGTCTTTATATGAAGTATGAATGGTATAAATCCCTCCGATATAAATTTCTTCAAAATTAGAAGTTTTAAAAAATAATCCTAGAAGTAGAAGGACAAAGACTTTCATTATCAATCAATTAATAAAATTTAGCATCTGTCGATTTATAATTTCAAAAAAGTCAATTATTCTCATGATTCTTATCAAAAACGGAGTTTTTCTTTTATAGAATTACATATTAAGTACCGGGAGCCGAGCTCTCTTTTTCGCGGTTTCTTTGAGAGTGACTCCGAACGGCATATGTTATCGATTTTTTGCGTATATATGAAATATACGTGAACCTAAAACTATTTTTTTCTGTGGTCAAAATTCAAAAATTCCTTCGGATTCGTGTTCCCCATACCCGAAAACCCCGAGTACAAAATATCAGCCAATTTGGAACTTTTTAAAAAGTTGATTTTTTACGTATACATAAAATGTACGTACACCTAAAAATGGAAAAAATTTTGCCCGATTTCGATGATTTTGGTGTCAATCGTCTTCTCTCATCGTTTGCAATCGCACTCGGTTAAAATCAAACGTTCCCCCTCCCGAGCATCCGTGCATAGAGGGGGTTTACTTTTCGAAAATTTGCGAAAGGATCTGACCCAAAATTGCGGGGGGGGGGGTCATTTTTTTTCAAATTTTTCAATCAAAAATGGCATTTTTTAACCAACATGGCTCAAAAATTGTTTTTTGCCCAAAAATGACATTTTTTGTCAAAACATGCCATTTTAAAGCTATTTTTATATAAATTTTTTGACAAAAATGCCATTGTTTAACCCATTTTCGCCCTTCGGCCGAAAAATTGCGGGGAGGGAGTCAGGCCTCAAAGTGCTGGGGTGGGTCCACTAGTGAATCCCCCTATTCATGCATGCTCCCAAGATCTGAACAAACAAACACACATTACACGTTTAATGTAGTAGGATAACGAGAAGTGTTAGTGAATGCACAAATAGGGCAATTTGTAAAAGTACGGCTGCGCCGAACGGGGCACCAAACGGGGTACCGAACACGCCAAAAGGTCCCAATTAGGCTTAGGCCTAAGCCTAATTTGAACCCTTTGGCTTGTTCGGCGCCCCGTTTGGTGCCCCGTTCGGCGTGTTCGGCGCAGTCTTACTTTTACAAATTGCCATAAATAGATAGTTTAATTGAATTTTGAAAAAATTAATTATTAGAAAGATTATTTCCAGACTATATGGAAATTCCTTTTTCGAAATAATTTTTAACAAAATAAACAACATACTAAAATTATTGTGAAATTAAAAAAATAAATAAGAAAACGTTATGGAAACTTCAAGGGGTATGTAAAATTAATTTTTATGGATCGCTTCGGTCGAAAAGTTGCCATTTTTATATTTCATAAATTCTTAGAATATTAATAAAAAATGGCAATTTTTGACTTTTCTGGCCCTTTAAATCTTTTTATTACAGAACTTATCTCTGTGCCAGCTCAAACAAAGCAATCATTCTCTGAACTAGAAATACCCCTAAAACAACCGACAGTTTTTTTATTTCGGCATGGTCGGAGGCCTATGTGCGCATTTGAGGATGACGTACTCTTGACTGAAGAAGGAGCCCAACAAGCTATTGAATTTGGGAAATATTTGAAAAGCCTAGGAGTAGAGCCTGGAATTTTCTTATCAAGCCCATTTAAAAGATGTCAAGAAACATTGAGAAATATTATTAAAGGTAAAATCTTATTATGTCACAAACTCATAAAATAAGTGGTGGTAAGGTTAGTCAGAGATAAGTCTATTCTTCCCTCGAGGGGTCTCTCACTCCCATTCCTCAAACTCCCTACCAGTGGCATAGGGAGAAAGATCGACGGCGGGAGGTCAGTTCCCTAAAATAAATGGAGACCCTTGTGTAATTTTTGGTAGAACCTAGCCAGTTGTGAACCGAATTTTTGTTCAAAAGTGGAAAAGAAAGTTCAAGTTGGAGCAACCACTTTTTGTTTTGGAAGTAAATTCCAATTCGACAACCCTGAGGAGATATTTGACATACAAAATTGCATAAAAATTTTAAACGTGTTTATGTATTGAAGCGAAGGGATTGATGCAGTTTGAAGTCCTGATTCAAATCTGTTTATTGAAACGAATTATTTAAAAAATCCTTTACAAAGCTCTTAGAATTTTCATAAAATAAACATTGTAGCAATTTTTTATAACTCTATGAGACGAATAAAATAACACCAAAAATATCCAATTTGAAATTGGAGTTATTGAAACGAAAGCCTGTTTCATGTTTTCGTTTCAATAACTCAAATCAAATTTCAGATTAGATATTTTTGAAGTCATTTTATTCGTCTCATAGAGTTATAAAAAAATGCTACAATGTTTATTTTATGAAAATTTTAAGTTTTTTGAAAAAATGAATTAATTCGTTTCAATAAACAGATTTGAATCAGGAATTCAAACGGCAGCAATCTTTTCGCTTCAATACACAAACACGTTTAAAATTTTTATGCAATTTTGTATTTCAAATATCTCCTCAGGGTTGTCGAATTGGAATTTATTTCCAAAACATAAGTGTTTGCCCCAACGTGAACTTTCTTTTTCACTCTTGAACAAAAATTTGGTTCAAAAGTGGACTGGTTCTTTAAAGGTGTCAAGAAAAAGGAAGAGGTTCTTAAAATTTTTTCGGGTTTTCAGCCATCGAGGGGTACGTTTCCCCGAGACCTCTTCCCTACGCCATATCGCCTCACAATTTGTGGTGTGAGGGTCATGGGATTTGAAAAGGTCTCCATTATACTTTGCTATACAAATAACACATTTGTTCACATATTATAATTTTAGGGTGGGAAATCGATCCAAATCGTTATCTTATTGTTGACGAAACAATTCTTGGAGACCGACAAACAAAATACGACAAAATGTCAGAAATTGTACAGAAGACTTTAAAATCCTCAACATCAAATCAACTTCATTTAATTTGTTCCCATGACATCATGATTGGCGATTGTATTAGAACACTATTTCCGGATTTGGTTGGCGCACAAAGTATATGGTTTTATCCAAAATATTTAGAAGGATTTATATGGACAGAAAATTTTGCCATATGGAATGGGAATCGGATTTTTTTATAAAATTTTAAGCTTATTCAAAAATTAAAGGATTACAATTTTTGTATTATACTCTTCTAATGGAATACCATAAGAAGAGTGCAAAAAAGTTGATGCGCCATAGTTCGGTAGATAAGGAAGCTAAACGCTCGATCTGGTAAGTCAAGCAACGTTGGACCCGCATGTTTGATCCTGTTAGAGCCGAAACTTTTGGGTTTTTTATTTAAATTTTCATAAAACAAAACAAATTTCGCTGCATAAAAATAAACAATTAAAATTTGAAAATCAAAATTTTTAGCCTAGCGAGATCAAACCTGGGGAGCCGACATTGCTTAACTTGCTAGATCGAACGGTCGGCTATGTTATCCAATGCACTATGGAGCGCAACTTCGTGCACTCTTCACATGAAACAGACTATAAAAAACATATCGTTAAATAAACTTTATTTATGCATATTTATTTAAAAGTCTATAAAAATAATATTTTTTACGAAGACATCAAGTTTTTATGAGGCAGGAGTAGTGGCTTGGGTAGCACTAGTAACAGCTGCAGTAGCGTCAGCATTTGGATGTGCGGTAGTTTCTGCGGCATCACATGTAAACTTTTTGAGAAGCAAATTATTTCGCACTTGTAGTGGCAAGAGCCAAAATTGTGGTGCACTTGAACTAGCTTTTCCATCTTTTTGTGGCATAGTCAAGCAGGAGTTGATTATCATGCGACCTTGGTCGTCAAAGGTTCCTTAAAATAAACTTTCGTAATTAAAATTATAATATTTGGCTTACCAATCAAAAGATAGGAGATGCCGAGGATAAGTTTTGGTTCGCCACAGTCATCAGCAGAGTTAGATGAGACGACAGTGAGAGGGAGAGGTTCTTTTCGGCTTGCTGGCCACTATAAATTTTAATATTGACTAGCCTATCAGAATAAAGGCCCATACCCCCCCCCCACCCCACCTCAGATTATAATAAGCCCAAAATTTTTTTATCAACCTAAGGTCTCCAAAATCAATTTTTTGACAAAAAAAAATTAAAACGTTCAATCTGGCAAAATCGAACGCCCTAAAAATTTTGCATGGTGTTATCATAATTTTACAATTTTTGTATTTTGGGCGCGAAATTTTTGGCTAAAAGCGCGATATCCCTCAAATGATGAGAATGTATGGCTCGAAGCTCAATAACTCGGGTAAAAAATTAACCTTCTTTTGCTCGCCAATTGTCTTGTTAAAATTACCTTGTAAAATAGTCCATGTCTGGTGACATGGTAGGTAATTTCAGTCTTATCTTTGTTAAAAGTTTCAGCAAAGATGCTAGCTTCCATAACTAAAAATAATAACTTTTGTGTATTTTTTGTTTAAATATTAATATTACCCCAGTCAGCAGCACAGAAAGCTTCTTGAGCGGTAGTTGGTTGGTTGCTACAGGAGCAGGCTGCATAAGCAGAGGCAATAATGGCGGCGAAGGCACAAGCAAGAACGAAGGTACGCATGATTCTAAAAAATTCAATGTTGTTTAATTCATACTGGATATGTTGGGAGATCCATATTTTCCAAAAATTTGCGGGAGGGGGTCAACAAAAGAGAAAATCTTACCCCTCCTCACCCAGACAGTGGCGCAAAGAATGGGGGAAGAAGGGAGCTTTACCCAAATATGAACAAATGAAAATTTGGGGGAATTTTCAGATGGGGAAGGGGTTTGGATTTGTTTTGAAAAATTTTCATTTTTCTTCCGTAAAAAATAAAAAAGTTTCAAGTTGAGGAGAAGGGTTAATTTCACCAGGTCCCTAATTGCGATATTTTATTGTAAAAATGGGCATCCTTTCAACAACAACAAATTTAAAATCGAAAAAAACATTTTGATCTCCTCAAAGGGAAAATTTTCAATTTGTCCAGTACGGGACGATCCCCCGACCCTAACCCCCATTGACTATGCCACTTGGGGAGAGAATTTTAAACAACTTTTGAAGAAAGAGGCTGATTGGGTAATTTCAATTCTTATGTTAAAACTCCAACTAAGAACAAAAAGGCTTTCTAAAACAAGCTAAACTATAAGGCCTTTGGAAAAATTTCTTCATTTTATGCTCATTCTTGTTGCATTTTGCTTATTGACTCACGGCTCTTTGCCCTTGATTTTGATCAATTTTGATCTTTATAAACATGGAAATGTTATAAGAATTTTTCAATGCTTTGTCTTTTAGGAAAAGTGATTAATTGGAATTTAAATCATTTCATGTAATAATCATATTTTTTAGAATGCCTTTCTTCATGTTGGAAAATAAGCAAACCAATGATTCAGTTTTTAACAAACATCAAGGACCAAAATTGCAAAAACAAAATTTTTTGGTCAAAAGGCCAAAGACTAAGAATTTAAACAAGGCTAAAACCAATTTTAGGGGGGAGGGGTGGACAAGGGCAATCCCAAATAGATGAGTTGGAGTACTCCCCCCGTACATTCTAGTCGAATTGCCGGAAAACCCAAAGGGCCCCCTTATATTTTTTTATTTTTTGTTTTTTGGCTTTTTTATAGTGAGTTCCTTTCTACCCATTCTCACCCATTCATGAGCCCCAAGACCGCCAATGGGGTGCACCAAGGTAAAAAACTCATTTTTCTTAAGAAAATTTTCAAAAACTTACAATTTTCTCTAGAACTTACACTTTTTTCTTTAACATTTTTAGATTTGATAGTACATGCTATAAGGCTTAGTAATATCGTCTTATAAGTTTGCCGTTTTCTTAGTTCGATAATGTACCTATTCATAAGACCGGACCGGTCCTTTAAATAATTTTTAGCCATTTGTAATAATGATTCTTCTGCGATATTTAATAAAAGTGAGTGAAACTTTGGCCACTATGGTACCTTACACAGCTAATTTCACTTTGCTTATTTCATTTTCAAGAAAACACCTGAAGATCTTAAACCGTTTAGTAATATTTTACGTCAAAATTCTTCATTGACATGTTTTTCACAGCAATCACATTTTTTGTAAGTCAAACAAAAAGCTATATTTTCAAAACAAATTTTTGTTATTGAAAATATAGTCAAACAAAAAACTGTATTTCCTATTTTTGACGTAATTTAAGCAAGTTGATACGGATAATGGAAAATACATATTGTTTTTGGAAGGCATTTTTCATAACATCCCAAACCCATGGGCTGGAATTTTATTGGATCTTTATGTTTACTGTCTATTTTTGTATTTCGTCTTACATGATACCCTTTTTCTTTCGCTATTTTTTGATCGTCAAGTAGGAATGAAAATAGTTGAAGCCTTCATAGCCTCTAACAAAAATTTCTTCAGATTCAAGTTCTACATGGTACAAAAAATTTCCAATTTGCAGAACTTTTTGAAAATTCGAATTTTTTACCCCTTGGTTTCCCAAGGAAAAAATTGAAAAATTTTTCGCGGTTCAGAAATACGCACAATCGATTTCCTGTATAGAAAACCCCCCATGAGAGTCATTTTTATAAACATTCGATGGAATCTGCAAAAGCCTATTATTTATCGAACTATCCTATATATTGACTCACTGAACTTGATCTTGTCCTCATATATATTTGCCTATTTCTGATTTTTTGAGGACAATGTTTGTGTGCTAACTAAAATCTATTTGAAAAGGACCGCTTGTACCTGAGCTTAAATGGAAGCATAACATTGTGTTTTGTTAATTTAATATAACAAGGAGACTTGGTGCAATCCATGTATTATTTTTTTAAGAGTCCTTTTCTGTCCGATTTTATTTTAAAAATGAATTTATTTGATTATTTCAATCTATGGTCATATACGTATATTTTTTTAATTGTATTTAACGATATAATAACAGGTATGAAATGTATAGAGTGACTATTTATAAACAATAGTGTATCGGTTTGAGTACGTCTTTCTAAATCAACCTAGAGGCACAAATAACAAATTATGTTAACTTAAAAAAACTCTTTTTGCTTTTAAGTTTTTAAAAAAATATTAACAATTGTACATTAAAGGACCAGTCTAATAAGTTACAGTCATATGAAACAATAATATATTCGGAAAGATCATGAAAAATGGAGCATTTTTGTTTTTACGGCATGTTCTGAATCGTTGTAGTTTTTGAGATAATTGCGTTTGAAATTTTGAATTTGTTACAAGCTCTTCGTTGTAATACACAAACTTTTTTGAATTTTTTGTGGACAAATCGATTTTTGCATCAATTTTTTAAACTTTCATAAAATGAACATTGTAGCAATTTTTTAAAGCTAAATGAAACGAACAAAATGACACCAAAATTATCCTATTTGAACATTGTTTTGGGTTATTGAAAAGAAAACCCTGATTTTATGTTTTCGTTTCAATAATCCCAAAACAATGCTCAAATTGGATAATTTTGGTGTCATTTTGTTCGTCTCATTTAGCTTTAAAAAAATGCTACAATGCTCATTTTATGAACATTTAAAAAATTGATGCAGAAATTGATTTTTTTGCATCAATTTTATATTCTCTACCTCCCAAGAGCTGCTTTTGACGATGGCCGAATCGTATTCAGTGCGAGGCCGAAAACCGAGCTCATATTTGCCGAAAGCATGTAAGATAAAAATACCGGAGGCGTTCGGTCCCCAGATTATTACTCCAAATTGATAGATTTTTTGCACTATATCGTTGTTGGTAGTGGGGAATAGTTAAAATTTAAAATTGAGAGGTCCTAGCACGGTAAAAGTGCATGCCTGTACTGGTATGATTAATTAAAAGGCTTGATATTCTCACTGTTCTTGATCTTATGTTATTCGGATAATTATTTTCCAATCATGCACTCACGTCGAGATAATTATGTATGTTTGTTATTGAAAATGAGGACGGATAATGAAATCATGTACCAGAAAGGGATCATTTTAGTCGTTTAGCGAGAATTTTTTATTTAAAGAAGAATTCGTCACATTTGTTTTAATATTTGTCATAAAGTAAATGTTTTATTAGATTTTATTATGACCATGAATATATTCATGTACCTAAATATATTGTCAATTATTTTAATAAGTTTATTATCTTTAATAATAAATACTCGAAATGTTATAGGTATAAAATTTTGACATAAACTATAGAGAGGGTTACCTTTTCCACAAACATGAGTCGGTGATAAGGTGATCAGTCGTAGAAGTGGGGGGGGGGGGGACTTGCTACTTTGTGCAATTTTTCCAGCTTTCCTACTGAATGAGGGCGAAAGCATAAACCTTTGGACCCCTCCTTTGTTTTTGGCCAAAATTTTTGAAAGTTTAAGAAAAGATCTTGATGACCTTTCATCATAATTTTTACCAAAAATGTCTTACTTTTTCAATTTTTACAACAAAAATCACACTTTTCTTAATTTTTTTCTACCCTTTTGGTTGTTTAACTTTATAATTTTAGCTTTTCCAACTACGGAAAATTATGAACTTTCTTCTACAATTGAGTATAAAACTCTTAGTAAGTTATAAACTTAAAATCTTAAGAAATGGTCTGACACCATTTATACTTCCCGCTTTTCCGCCACGGAAAGAACATTTTGTTTCTGCAGCGGGAAACGCGAGTTTTTGTTTATAGTTTTCCGCTGCAGTTTCCTAACGTTTTCCACTGCAGAACAAAATGTTCTTTCCGCGGCGGAAAACGTTTGAGTTAAGTATAAACAAAAACGCTCGTGTCTTTTCGTATCGAAAAACGCAGTGAAATTCCACGGGACACGCCTTGTATAATGAAATTGATTTGGTGCCTACAATTTTTTTTAGAACCTTGCATAGACCAATTCGATGAAAAATATCAACATGAATGCAATGGTGGACAATGGAAACAACATTATTATTATGACAGATCTTTAAGAGTAACTTTAAATTTTTCTTTAACTAATTTTTGTTTCTTTTAGTCATGCATTGCCTTTTGGTATGATGGGTGTTCGGGTACAAGCCAAAACATTTTTCAAGATGATATAACATGTATAGACACTTGTGAAAAACTTGCAAATGAAATTGATTTGGCTTATAGACAGTATTTGAGAAAGAAGTTTCAAGAAGAGGCCAAGAATAAAAAGTCTAATTCAAAAAGTAAAAACTCATTGATTGGTTTCGGATGTGGTCTGCTGGCCCAAATTTTTTAGGAGTCAGGCCTCAATTCGTCTTCCGACCAGCGGAATACATCCTCCCAAAAAATTTAGTTTCAAGGAGGGGACGAGAGGAAGAGGAATAGAGGTGGCACTTATTTAATAACTGTTTCAATTTTAGGCAGTGAAAACACTGGAGTTGGATTTGATTGGAACCTTGATTATGACGCTGGGTCAGCATCTGATCGTGAAGAGTTCGCACGAAACCCTTGATTATGGCTCTGATTCAGCGACAGATCGTGAATATTCCTTTGAAGATAATAGGAATTGGTGATTATTTAAACTATTTGCTCAATTTTATGTATAGCTTTACCCATAGACGTAGCCAGGATTTTTGACAGGGGGTTAAACTACCAAAAGTCAGAAAAATCAATGAAAAACATAATGGAAGACCATTATATCGTGGATTTGCCGCGACAGGCGGAGCTATAGTCCCCTGGCTATATCTATGCCTTACCTCATTCACTATTAAGGTAAGGTAAAGGCTATACAATTTTATATAGCCTATACCTCACTTTACAAGGGACACTCACGAGGTGTAAGTCGCAGTTTTTTATAATTTTCACGTGGAAAGATAGTAGAGGACAATATAAGGTACTCATAAAAAAAATTAGGTGCCAATGGGCCTTCTATGACCATATAATAAAAATCGAAAAAATAAT
>JAQGBS010002089.1:0-13871 GCA_034698545.1 Acrobeloides obliquus
ACAAGTTTGTCGACCTTCCGACCCACATTCTACCCCCCCCCCCCTCCCCATCAAAACCCCCTCACACCCTCCCTCTTCAACCCAAAAAATCTTTATTTGTTTATATTTTTTGTAGTTTTGATATTTTTTCAAATTGGTATGTATCACAGTTGCACAGACCCGGTCGAAAATTTTTGTTTTTATGACCCACCCCTCCGCAGATTGGCGACCTTTTTTTTAATTGTCATCGGCCCGGGGACCGATGCCTACCCCCCTCCCCGTAACACATGACCTACCCCCGGTAAAATTTTACATGGGGGTACCGAAGTTTTGCAACTGCGGTATGTATTTATTTTTGAAGGTGTTAAAGCTTTTTAAATTACTACTTTTTTTACTTCCCTTCTTCATGATAAGAAGAGGGGATAGTAAAAAAAAAGATATTTTAATTACTATCCTCCAAAACAATTTTAATGTCTACTCGAAATAATTTTGCAAAAATTTCGATTTGGATTTTTTAGTCGCACACGATTTACCTAAAATTAACCTATTTTCTACAACATAATTAGTAAGTTTTTTAAAGCTTCCACCTGGTTCTTTTTATAGAATCAAAATTTTCATTTTGATCTTATAAACTTATTACTTTTCCTCTGATTTTTGACATTTAACATCTTAATAATTACCCGTTGAGATAAATTTCCATGCATCTTTATAGACAGGAAACTCTTAGTAAATCAAGAAGAGCTTCCAACTACCTATTAGAAGTTTTACAGTATATGCTAACAAGTTGCCATTTGGAGTTGGATGTGGAGTTTAAGACTGTGCCGACAGCTCAAAGTTCAAATAACGATAATTGTATGGAGATATTGGCTGAGAGTCATGGTAAGAGTTTTACTCGCTTTTTAGATAATCAAAAAACGTATCTTCTAAATTTTAGAAGTCTAGAATTGAAAACTCAAAAATGTTTTTATTTTGTATGAAAATCTCGTTTTAGGAATCGTTTTTGTCATCCGCGGTTGCCAGTATCAAATTTACAAACCCAACGTTGGTGTTCAACAAATCGGTTGTAGATCGAATCAATGAATGCACCGAAAATCTATGAAACCTCGGTTCAACAATTTCAAAATCTTTCAAAATTTCTATTTTTATGTTAATTTTTTCAGTGTTCATATATAAAACTTTACTATAGCTCTATAAAAATTTACGACAAGGTTTCAACTTTAAATAGATTTTTATTCTTTGCTAATTTTTCGAATTCGGCTGTCCATTGCTGTTCTAACCCTTTAAAATAGTCAACTCCTTCGAATTTTGTATACACCTGTTGACCAATAACATTTTCAGGAGATACTTTGTTGGATAATTTTATACCAGATGTTATTCGAAGAATTCGTTTTCTAAAATACAAATCGATAATCAGCGTGATCGACCTTTTTAATCGAGGAAATATACCTAAGCTGCCTTCTTAAATCTCTGTGAAAAGAAATCAGCACGAACGGATAGGTTACAAAAAATAAAGCTAAAAATATTCTATAGGCATATTCGAGAATATGAATTTGGAGAGCCATTTTGCTAAATTATTTGATTAAGTTTAAAAAAAGCTTGAACAAATACTTCGGAGCAAAGTAATAAACTTGTATGAGTATATAAAAGGTAGAAACAGAATTTTTTAGAGCTGTAAATACAACAAATATAGCCAACAGTTTGGTAATATAAATATTTTCACGTAACTACAATTTTTATGAGCTTATAACATAACCAAGAGTAGACATACCTGATATTTTTCGCTGAGGCTTGCTTGACTTTTAAGGTACATGCGTTGATTTGAACGATATAAGATAATAAAAGACTAAAAATTTCAAGATTTAAAGAATTTCATAAAAACTTGATATACCATCCAAGTGAATACGTTACATATAACTAATGAATATGAAATCTCCTTATAGCCTATCAATATATTAAATATAGCCATATAAAGAATACCAAAGTTTAATAGCCACTAAAATTTTGAGCATTAAAGAGGCAGGATAAGAATCTAATATTTGAACTCGTTCTGTGATCAGGAAAAATGGTTTCTTGAAACGATTGGTTAAAAATCGTATGTGTGGGAATTTACATTTTTTATAACATAGTTCAAATTACAGATTACATGTATTAATTGTCTCTTTAAAACTGGTTGAAAAATCCATACCGGTATGATTATATTGAGAACCAAGATGGGATGCCTGGAGTTTTCATAATTTTTAACAAAAAAGGTTGCCATTAGACGTTCGACAGCCATACTGATCTCAATAATTGTAAAATACGAGGCAAACATTCCTGGACAAATGTACATTATACTTACCAAGAAGGAACTATAGCCAGGAAAGAAAATTTGAAATACCGTTAACCAAATTCTAAAAAAAATTTCTATGTTAATTTTTTCTTTACCTTGTTATACACTCTCCATAAGTAGCTAAAACCATATTTAAAAAAATCAGTCGTAAATTTCTATGGATGGTTTTAGTTTTCCACATCAAAATCCCAAAAATGGTAGAGGAGATAAAAGCCAGACTTAGTATAAAAAATTCAAGAATTCCTATAATACCATCATCTAATGAAATTGTAGTTATGTTAGAAATATTGCTAGCCATCTATAGAGTTCTAAAAAGGCTCTAGAAGATTAATAATAATCTTCGGATTAAGAATAATCCAAAATTTTGAGCATATCTTTTGAACCTTTAAAGATTATTCGGTGATCTTGATACCATTGATTGCTAAGAATTTAGGCTATCCAACGGTACCAAGATCATCGGATAATCTTTAAAGGTTAAAAAGATATGCACAAATTTTCGGATTAAAAGACCAGTCCAGTAATTTTCAGCCATATGAAAAATGATATATTCGGAAAGATCATGAAGAATGGAGCATTTTTGTTTTTACTGCATCTTCTGAATCGTTGTAGTTTTCGAGATAATTGAATTTGAAATTTTGAATTTGTTACAAGCTCTTCGTTGTAATAAACAAACTTTTTTGAATTTTTTGCGGAAAAATCAATTTTTAAAATTTTCATAAAATGAACATTGTAGCAATTTTTTATAGCTAAACGACACGAACAAAATGACACCAAAATTATCCAATTTGAACATTGTTTTGGGTTATTGAAACGAAAATTCTGATTCATGTTTTCGTTTCAATAACCCAAATCAATGTTCAAATTGGATAATTTTGGTTTCATTTTATCCGTCTCATTTAACTATAAAAAATTGTTACAATGTTCATTTTATGAAAATTTAAAAAATTGATGTAAAAATCGATTTTTCCGCAAAAAATTCAAAAAAGTTTTATTATTACAAAGAAGAGATTGTACACAAATTCAAAATTTCAAACGCAATTATCTCGAGAATTACAACGATTCAGAACATGCCGTAAAAACAAAAAATGCTCCATTTTTCATGATCTTTCCGAATATATCATTTTTCATATGATTGTGACTTACTGGACTGGTTCTTTAAGCTTAATCCAAAGATTATTATTAAGGTTTTTCTCTAAAACAATCTCTTTTTACGACTAAACTTTTTGAAATTAAACAGCAAATAATGAATTAAAGTCTAGGAGTTTCTAATATGTTCTATTTCTATTTTTTTTTACCTGCGTCAAACATATAATAAATGTCGCTCGCCAATTACTTATTAAAAATTAATGTCTGTTTTTTCCAAAAATAAGTAATAGCTTCCAAAAATATGTATAGTTGGCACCAACTAGGGTTACCATTAGACAACTTTAAAAATTAAAAAAGTTTCTGAAGCAAAAAGCGCCATAGTTTAGTGCTAATGTTTTTCATTTCGGTTTAGTCGCCATCGTGTTCCCCATAGACGAAAATTTTCGAGTACAAAAAATCAGACGATTTGAAGAACTTTTTTTTAAATCGAAATTTTTCAATTTTTCAAAAAATTTAAAAAAAATCATTATTACCATCGTGTTCCTCATAATAGAAAACCCCCGAGTACAAAAAATCAGCCGATTTTGAAGAGTTTTAAAAATCGAATTTTTTCAATTTTTACTGGGGTAACCCTCTAATTTTTTCAAAAATTTTTAGGGATCGCCCCAAATTTGTTTTGTTTCCTGCACATCTACCCCTATCTACTAACTTTAAAAAAGACCGCATTTATCGTTCCTGAGATCTCGTGGTTCCAGACGTACGTACGGACGGATACAGAAATCGGTTTTTTATATTTATGATTATAATAGAAATCGCTTTAAAAAATTGAAATTTAAAAAAATTTCAATATTTTAAAAATTTAATAAAACAAGGTAAGGAGAGCTTTTGTTTTTTTCGCCGAGTTTGGAAGGAACACATACCACACATGCACAAGCTTACGTAAGACATGTAGTATCCGGCAAAAAATTGAAAAATATGTAGTATTGGGTAAAAAATTGAAAAATATGTAGTATTTGGCCGCCGGCGGGCAATACTACGAATTTTACGTTATGTTGACCAAAAAAAAGATCGCCAAATCGAAAAAATATGTAGTATTGAGAATTTTGACGTAAGACCTTGTGCATGTGTGACACATACCTTAGTGCCCTCCTCCTTCGTTACAATTAGGCTGCGCACTAAACGTTTCGAGCAGGTGTTCGAGAAGCTAAAAGCTTCGCTAAGCATATCGAATTACATTTAATTCAAGACTTTAGACATCTAAAATTCTTCTCGAATAGGGTAAAATTGTTCGAAGCGCTAAACGGCTCGAAATTCATTGACGAATTCAAGACATCCAATAAAGACACTTTATCCAATGGACACTTCATCCTTCAAGAACACTTCATTCAATCAGGACATTTCATCCAATGGACAATTAATCCAACACGGACCCTTCATCCAATGAGATACATTCGTACAATAAGGACACTTCATCCAAAAGACGAGTTGTCCATTGGATGAAATGTTTTTGTTGATGAAGTATCCCAGTTGGATAAACTGTCCATTGGATGAAGTGGGATACCACCCTTTTAATATACACTCCGCTGGTTTGATAGTTACTGCGGGCACAATAAGTGCCAGGATCGACAAGACTAGTCTTACTGTTGGTAAGATTCTAATTTTCATTCGAGAATTTTGGTTTGTATATTACAACGAAGAGCTTGTGATAAATTCAAAATTTCAAACACAATTCTCTCGAAAACTATAACGATTCAGAACATGCCGTAAAAACAAAAAATGCTCTATTTTTCATGATCTTTCCGAATATATAGCTCTATAAAAATTTACGACAAATCAAATTTCAACTTTAAATAGATTATTATTCTTTGCTAATTTATCGAATTCAATATCCCATTGCTGTTCTAATACTTTAAAATAGTCAACTTCTTCAAATTTTGTATACACATGTTGACCAATAACATTTTCAGGAGATATTTTTTTGGATAATTTTATACCAGATGTTATTCGAAGAATTCGTTTTCTAAAATACAAATCGATAATCAGCGTGATCGACCTTTTTAATCGAGGAAATATACCTAAGCTGCCTTCTTAAATCTCTGTGAAAAGAAATCAGCACGAACGGATAGGTTACAAAAAATAAAGCTAAAAATATTCTATAGGCATATTCGAGAATATGAATTTGGAGAGCCATTTTACTAAATTATTTGATTAAGTTTTAAAAAAGCTTGAACAAATACTTCGGAGCAAAGTAATAAGCTTGTATAAGTATATAAAAGGTAGAAACAGAATTTCTTAGAGCTGTAAATATAACAAATATAGCCAAAAGTTTAGTAATATGAATATTTTCACGTAACTAAATTTATAAGCTTATAATATACCCAAGAGCATACATGGGCAGCACCCCAGGTGGAATTTTCAAAAAAAACCCCACAATCCTCATTTTGTCTCCCTCTCGATGGTAGGCCTTCTGACCCACATTCTACATCCTCCCACACAACCCCAGATGAAAAACCTGGGGTCTGTCCATATATGCCAAAAAGTAGGCATACCTGATATTTTTCACTGAGACTTGCTTGATTTTTAAGATACATGCGTTGATTTGAACGATATAAGATAACAAAAGACTAAAAATTTCAAGATTTAAAGAATCTTATAAAATTTGATATACCATCCGAGTAAATACGTTACATATAACCAAAAAATATGAAAACTCCTTATAGCTTATCAATATATTAAATATAGCCATATAAAGAATACCAAAGTTTAATAGCCACTAAAATTTGGAGCATTAAAGAGACAGGACAAGAATCTAATTTTGAACTCGTTCTGTGATAGGCAAAAAAGGTTTATTGAAACGATTGATCAAAAAATCGCGTGTATGCTTATTTACATTTTTTCCGATAACAAATAGTTCAAATTACAGATTATTGACTGTCTCTTTAAAACTGGTTGAAAAATCCATACCGGTATGATAATATTGAGAACCAAGATGGGATGCCTGGAATTTTCATAATTTTTAACAAAAAAAGTTGCCATTAGACGTTCGATAGCAATACTGATCTCAATAAATGTAAAATATGAGGCAAACATTCCAGGACAAATGTACATTATAGTTACCAAAAGGGAACTATAGCCAGGAAAGAAAATTTGCAATATCGTTAACCAAATTCTAAAAAAAATTTCTATGCTAATTTTTTTATTTACCTCGTTATACACTCTCCGTAAGTAGCTAAAACCATATTTAAAAAAATAACTCGTAAATTTACATGGATGGTTTTAGTTTTCCACATCAAAATCCCAAAAATGGTAGAGAAGATAAAAGCCAGACTTAGCAAAAAAAATTCAAGAATTCCTATGATAGCATCATCTAATGAAATTGTATTTATGTTGCTAGCCATCTATAGAGTTCCAAAAAGGCACTAGAAGATTAATAATAATCTTCGGATTAAGAATAATAAACTTTTGTAACTAAACAGCAAATAATGAAGAAAAGTGTAGGGGTGTTTGACATTTTTTATTCCGATTTTTACCTACGTCAAACATCTATAAAGGTTGCTTGGCAATTACTTATTACAAATTAATACGTATGTCGAAGACCACTGAGTACAAAAAATCAGGCGATTTGAAGAACTTTTTTTAAAAATTAAATTTTTTAATTTTTAAGGGATAACTCCCTAATTTCTCAATTTTTACAGAGAGATGATAGACCCCTTATGTTCGTCATTTCAGAAAAAATTGCCATTTTTTAAACATTCAACTACGGGATTTGTTGCAAGCGTTTTATCGTTTATTTTAAATATAAAACAATCTAATATAAGATTTGTGTAAAGTGTCATTGCATAGAGAAAAATAACAAATCCACAAAAATTTAGAAATAATGGAATTTCGATTTATAGAACGCACAAATTTTAGAATAGCAAAAACAACAAGATAGAGCATTTTAGAGTGAGTGCAGCACAAACATACACGCTAGCCAGATTGTGCGATCAGCGCGTTAATCCGAGTAGCGGTGAGCGCTCCATAATAAATACGAAAGTCGTCGACAATACCGTTCAGATATGGATCCGACGAGTATTGTGAACGACCGATCTAGTTCTGTGCAGCTAGATCAGTACAATTGGTTAGCTGGAATGGAGCAATTTGGATGGAAGAACTACTGCCAATCACAGTGCCATTCATGTAAATCGTTCCGACAGTGCCTTTTAGCGTGACTGCAATATGAGTCCATTGCCCAATAGGTGTCGGCTTCGTGGCATCGAGGTAATCTTCCATAATAGCGACAAATCGTATATCGAAAGAAAAATAAATAAATGATAAAAAGCCGTTTAGTTTAGCGTCACGAGAATTCAGAGGCTTGGTAACATTTACTTCACGAGACCGATCGCGAAGACCTGGTGGAAATCTGTTGCACTGTTAGGTGAAGTAAAAGGTTAGTGCCTTGCAATTAGACCCCCAGGAAAACTTAGGAATTTTACATTAGCATTCGAAATGACTTCTTTTAACATTTCTTTATCGCCCGAAAAAAATTATATGATTCTTTGCAATTGATTGACATAGACGTGGCATTAGCGATTTAAGAACAAAAAATTATAAAATCATAAACAAGTTATAAAATCATAACAAAAATCCGACAAACAATTACTGTCTTTGACTCTGAAAAAAAGTAAAAATTTACGACAAATCAGGTTTTAATTAGATTTATTATTCTTTGCTAATTTATCGAATTCGATATCCCATTGCTGTTCTAACCCTTTAAAATAGTCAACCCCTTCGGCTTTTGTATACACAGGTTGAGCAATAACATTTTCAGGAGATACTTTGTTAAATAATTTTATACCAGGTGTTATTCGAAGAATTCGTTTTCTAAAATAACAAATCGATAATCGACGTGATCGACCTTTTTAATCGAAGAAATATACCCAAAATGCCTTCTTAAGACATCGTCTCTGGAAAGATTTGAAATTCCTTAGGCGCCCGGGGAACAATTTTCAAAAAGTTTGACCCGGAATTTTTTATAGTGGGGAAGTTTTTAGTTATGGTGAGTACATAAAAAATTCTACTACGACAACCCGCGATTCTTTTTCTATATCGGAGAAATTGGTATTTTATCGTTTTCTTATACTGTAGGCTTATAGAAAAAGGCATGTGCATTCAACCCGTTCTAAAAAATTTATTTTAAATTCTTTTTCCTTCGGATCTTTTTTATTATTCCCTGCCGTCAGGCTCACTTTATAAAACAAAACTGAACGATATAACTTTTGCCTTTATTTTTTAGGCCCATTTATATGATTTTTTCATGATTATTCATGATTTTGGGGTATCGTGGGAGTTTTAACTTCCGACAACCAATTTAAAAGCTTTTTCGATGAAATCTTTTTTATATGAAAGAGCAACATCAGTTCCACAAAGTAGACACTCGATTTTTTTTCATACACCTAAAATTAATTTTTTACGGCACTATGAAACTAGTGTATATTATAATACATAAGATATATATTATAATGCATAAAACCGGCTCTAACTTTTTCAAATCAACGCGAAATAGAATTCTCTCGTGTATATAGGGGTTTTTTAACCGGAGAATCGTTTGGTAAACGTTTCAGAGGCTAAAAAAATTTCCCTGAGGGGGGTACCCCAGGATATTTGGAAAAAATCCTTTTTTTGTGAAAAATTCTGGGGTACCCCCTCAAGAAAATTTTTTTAGCCCCTGAAAACATCGCCAATCGATTCTCCGGTTAAAAAAACCCCTATATACCCGGAAAAAACCTAATCCGCGTTGTTTTGAAATAATTAGAGCCGATTTTCACCCCGGAGACCACGATTTTTGACCCCACCTCTGTGCATTCATATTGCTCTAAAAATTTATTTATGATTTTTTTTCCTTCCAATCTTTTTTATTATTTAGCCCTACCGTATGAGATGCTCATTTTATAAAACAAAACTGAACAATATAACATTTGTTTTCATTTTAGGCCATTTATATGATTTTTTCATGATTATTCATGATTTTGGGGTATCGTGGGAGTTTTATCTTCCGACACTCAAATTAAAAGCTTTTTTGATGAAATCTTTTTTATATGAAAGAGCAACATCAGTTCCACAAAGTAGACACTCGATTTTATTTCAAACACCTAAAATTAATTTTTTACGGCACTATGAAACTCGTGTATATTATAATACATAAGATATATATTATGATGCATAAAATCGGCTCTAACTTTTTTTCTAAAAGGTCAAAAATTATATACGAGTTGTTATTTCGTTGTGAATTTTTATGGGGAACAATTTAGAACATTATCTCCCTGGAGAATTCATTTAAAGGGTTAAAAATCGATTTTTTTGATAAAACTCCTACTTTTGATACAAATTGTAAAATGGCTATAACTTTTAAGGTACATGCGTTGATTTGAACGATATAAGATAATAAAAGACTAAAAATTTCAAGATTTAAAGAATTTCATAAAAATTTGATATACCATCCAAGTAATTACGTTACATATAACCAAAGAATATGAAAGCCCCGTATAGCCTAACGGTAAAATAAACAAAGCTAGATAAAACATACCAAAGGTTAATAGCCACTAAAATTTTGAGCATTAAAAGGGGGGAGGGGTAAAAATCATGGCCACTCCTACGAAAAAAACTTTTTCTTGATACTTTTTGTAAAAAGTACATTTTGCAAAATTTTTCGATTTTTACTTTGTGCAAAAAAATTTGGCTCCAAGCGGGATTCGAACCCGCGACCTTGAGCCGCTGCTTTGTCACTGCACCACCAAGGCTTGTTGATGATAGAGAAGCGTCTTTTCAACCAAGTATTAGTATAAAAAAGGTTGAAAAATCTATATTTTCCTTGAATCAGGGCCAGGGAAGTGTTTTCATGATTATGGAGTGCGCGCAATTGATTCTCCGCATAGAAAAACCTAAGAATCGACGGCTTTCTCATTAAAATCCGAAAATGTTTGATTTTCGCTTCAATACACCCACCCCATTCCCTGAATCAGGGGCAGGGAAGCGTTTTCATGCTTCGGGAATGCGTGGAATCGATTCATTGCATAAAATTACCCCTAAAAATGTATCGAGAAAAAATATTTTCGTAGGAGTGGCCATGATTTTTACCTCCCCCTTTAAGAAACAGAACAAGAATCTAATATATTTGAGCTCGTTCTGTGATCAGGGAAAAATGGTTTATTGAAACGATTGGTCAAAAAATTGCGTGTGTGCAAATTTACATTTTTTCCGATAACAAATAGTTCAAATTACAGATTATTGACTGTCTCTTTAAAACTTGTTGAAAAATCAATACCGGTATGATTATATTGAGAATCATGATGGGATGCCTGGAATTTTCATAATTTTTAACAAAAAAGGTTGCCATTAGACGTTCGATAGCGATACTGATCTCAACAAATGTAAAATACATGACAAACATTCCTGTAAAAATGGGCAATATAGCTATCAAGCGATCGCCAGGAAAGAAAATTTTCAATACCGTTAACCAAATTCTATAAAAAAAAAATTTCTATGCTAATTTTGTTTATTTACCTCGATATACACTCTCCGTAAGTAGCTAAAACCATATTTAAAAAAATAAATCGTAAATTTCTATGGATGGTTTTAGTTTGCCACATCAAAATCCCAAAAATGGTGGAGATGATAAAAGCCGAACATAGCAAACAAAATTCAAGAATTCCAATGATAGCATCATCTAATGAAATTGCATTTATGTTAGGAATATTGCTAGCCATCTATAGAGTTCCAAAAAGACACTAGGGGATTAATAATAATCTTTGGATTGAGCTTAATTCGGATCAGGGTTGTCGCAAATTCGAAAAAATTGAAAAAAATCGAAAAATTCAAAAAAAATTTGAAAAAAAAATTCGAAAAAATCTTTAGCATCAAATCGAGACCGAGCCCTTGCGCGCCTTCAGCGCTCGGTCTCCCGGTTCTTAATTTTTAATGTACAAAATAAACATACTAAACTCGATATTTTTGAAACTTGAAAACTCGAACTCGAAAAGTTTTATGAGCCGCGACAACCCTGATTCGGATTAAGCTTAATCTGGAATTTTGAGCATATCTTTTGAACCTTTAACAAATATTCAGTGATCTTGATATCGTTTATTGTTAGGAGTTTAAGCTATCCAATGATACCAAGATCATCGGATAATCTTTAAAGATTAAAAAGATATGCTCAAATTTTCGGATTAAGCTTAATCCGAAGATTATTATTAATCCCTAGGTCTTTCTCTAAAACAATCCTTCTCTTTTTACGACTAAACTTGTGTAATTAAACAGGAAATAATGATGAAAAACTATAGTTTAAACATGTTTTATTTCGATTTTTACCTGCGTCAAAAATATAATTAACGTTGCTTAGCACTTATTAAAATTAATAGCCTGCCGAAAGTTCTCCGAGTACAAAATTAGACGATTTAAAGAACTTTTCTTTAAATCGAAATGTTTCAATTTTAAGGGGTAACTCCCAAATTTCTCAATTTTTACAAAAAATTTAAAAAAACATTATTACCATCGTATTCCCTATAATCGAAAACCCCCGAGTACAAAAAATCAGCCGATTTTGGAAAGTTGTGAAAATCGAATTTTTTCAATTTTTACGGAGTAAAAAATCGTCTAATTTTGTACTCGGAGAACTTTCGTCAGGCTATTAATTTTAATAAGTGCTAAGTAACGTTAATTATATTTTTGACGCAGGTAAAAATCGAAATAAAACATGTTTAAACTATAGTTTTTCATCATTTGAAACCAAGGTGCATTAGGCGTGCATGAAAACACGCGCGTAAAAATTATAATAATTATTAGTAGAGACTGGCACTCAAAAATTTTTTGTCTATTTTTGAAAAAAAAATTTTAGACGAAAATTTCTAAAATGATTGTAAAAAGAACTTTAATTCAACACTTAATTGCACATTCAAGTTTTAAATGAAAAAAATGGTCGTTTTGAATATTTGACAGTATTTGACGTCAAATATGTCAATTGACCAACACAACTCTATATCTGTAGAAAGGGCATGTACATTGTTCGTGTAATACCTATGCATATGTGAAACAAAGCAAGTGTGAAACGAAGAAATGCAAGTGTAGAAAGCTGTTTAGACAGTGTAACTCACGATGCCATAACTTCAATCCATGCAAAAATAAATAATCTATTTTTTAAATTTCTTTTATAATTAGTTTATTGAATATAATTGTTTATTTTATAAGCTTGTTTAATTTTAATCCACGTTACAATGACCAAACTTTCTAATATATAGTAGTTTTCCAGTTTTTTGACTAGCAAAAAAATTTAATTTATTCGCCTTTCAGATATGCCTAGGTATATCTGAAAGTTTCAGATATGCCGGTAACATATATATTCTATATCTAGGATTTATTAGCAAATAAAAATTATGATATAAAGTTGTTTAATTGTATAGCTTATCTTCCTTGAGAATTTGTTGCCATGCTTTTACTCGCCCTTGATGCAAGTTGTCTTGCATGACCGGTTTTGGCAAGTTGATCTTCAAAAACTTTGTCGTGTTTCCAATGGATAATGGCTCCCAATATCCATCATCATTATTTTTGATACCATTTGGGTTTCTGAAAAAATTTTTCGATGAAGGTATATAAAAATTTTCAATCAGTAGCAAAGTCTAGTAGGGTTAAAACAGGCACGTAGCCAGGATTCAAGCTTAAGAGATGGCGCTTCTCAATTTTGTTATATTTTAAATTTAAAAAAATTGAAATCGTTAACGAAGTGTTAAAAAATTGTAAATTTAGTTTTAAAAATGAATTTTTGAAAAAAATCCTAAAAATAAAGGGGACTCTTATGTTTTTATTCATTACTGTACATCCACAAGCTTACCCATATTTTGCAAAATTAGTCACGTATGTGGTCATGATTTCAGCCATTCGCATTTCATTCATTTGTCTTGGGAAGAATTTTGAGAATACCCCATTATTGAAAATATATGGCAATTCAGTGCCATGTGAAGCCTCTAAAATTTTGTATGATCTATTATTACAGGGTGTTCCAAAAAACCGTCATTTGGTCATTTTTTGACAAAAATTTTTCAAAGAAAATTTACTCCAAAATTACTCATAGGGGGTATTTTTATGCGAGAAATCGATTTCGCGCATCGAAAACCCTTGAAAACGTCTCCTAGGCCATGAATTATACGATTTTCGTATTTTTCAGTTATTTATTTTATATTATATTTTTGGTAGGAAATTTTATATTTTCGGTAGGAAATAACTGAAAAAATACGAAATTCCTACTTGAAAATACGAAAATTGGATATTTCATAGTCTGGGAGGCGTTTTCAAGGTTTTTCGATGCACGCAATCGATTTCTCGCATAAGAATACCCCTAATGAGTCATTTTGGAGAAAAATTTTTTTAATAATTTCCGCTAAAAAATGACCAAATGGCGGTTTTTTGGAACACCTTTGTATTAATTTTTCTTTTAAATGGGGGGGGG
>JAQGBS010002090.1:0-13870 GCA_034698545.1 Acrobeloides obliquus
TTTACCCATATGTAGCAAAATTAGTCCAAGCCTCTCCAAAAAAATCAGACAATTGTAAATCTGTCTTGCTAGCACTTCGTGTCCAGTAGTTAGGCATAAACTCATAAGCAAGTTCGAAACAGTGCGGAACAGCTAAATTTGTATAACATATAAGAATAGGTAAAATCTCATACGATAATAGTTATAGCTCGAATTTGGATATGGGTTTGGACTATATGTAAATTGATAAAGGTATATATTTGTGTTATTGTTATATAAATGAAGCTCGACATCATGTGCATCAAATGCTGAGAAAAAGAGTGCGGTGCCGACCTAAAATTTCGTGTTTGTTATAGATGTATAGAAATTCCAAAGATCAGTCCACTGGGGGGGGGGAGGGGAAGTTGCCATTTTGTTGGTATTCAGAAAGTTCATGAAAAAGGAGAATTTTTCGTTTTTATAGTAAATTCTGAAACGCCATAATAAAAAATGAAAACATTTTTCAGAGTGGCTGATCATCTTAATGAGGGACTTCGGCTCCAAATCTTGTGTAGACCACAGAGTGGAAGGCATAGCATTGAAAAACTTCTTGGTACCCCCACCAGAATGATTCAACCAATGGAAAGTTGATTGCGCGCGAATGTTGGTCTTCCAGACTCCATCTTCTTGTAGCAAGGGACCATGTACACACTTCTTCGATAAGCATTTTCGCGCAATCGACCGCTGAGACAGAAAGTTCTTTCTTGTTTTCTTTGGTGAATTTGTCGTTCCAAAAATTCGTGTAGTACTACACCTCAAGTTTGATCATACGGCAGATCATTACGTTCGTTTCATAACGGAAGAAGTTTAGGCGGTAGATTTCGAAGTCATGCATCACCATGGGTTCTTCATCCAAGTTTTCCATTGTTGGACAGACCGTCCAAGTATAACAGTTCACATTTAAACTGTTGTAGACTTTGCCAAACTGACTGTTTGGGAAAGCCCCAGATGAGAATAAAACCTTTGCAGTAAATTCTGAATCGCCACAATACAGGGTGGCGCAAAAGTTCGGTCCATATTTTGGTTTTGTTGATTTTCTTGTTTCGATCATAACTTTGGATCCAAGTGGCCATTTTTCATGATTTTGGTGTCAATTGAAAACTTAGAATCGGAGCTATCGAATGACACGAAGATCGTGAAAAATGGCCACCTGGATCCAAAGTTATAATCAAAACAAGAAAATCAACAAAACCAAATATGCACCGAACTTTTGCGCCATTCTATAGAAAATGGAAACAGAGTGGTTGATCAGATTTGGAATAAAAACGAAAAAAGAAATTAAAATTTCTTACATCAACAGTAAATTTAAACCAAGCCAAATTATCATCATCTTTAGTCCCAGGGTCTAAATAAAGATTTTCAAAAAGCTCGATGGCCTTTTGAGATTGGTCTCCCAAAAAGTTCGCGAATTTATCCGCGATATAAGCTTCAATCTTCGGTTTAGTATAATCCGTCCATGCTACTTGATTATCCTTAACTCGTAAAGTTTCTAAATAAAACTAATCTGAGTGAGACAGGGCCACGCAGCAGCACGGTGTTTTGGTGGCAAAAATTGAGATGTAATCGAAATTTTAAAAACGAGTAATACCATTAGACTTAGCTCAACGAGATGAGTAAAATTAGTACCATATTGTATATAGAGGCTAAGGAATCCTCATGGCCGAGTGGTAAAGTGCCATGAGATTCCTTAGCCTCTGTGTACAATATGGTACTCATTTTTCTCCTCTCATTGAGCTTAGTCGAATGGCATTACTCGTTTTTAAGAGACTCGAACCGTTTTACACTTGTCGCCTGGGACCTTCGAGTGTTCAATAAAGCGACTCTTAAAATTTCGTGTACGGCTCAATTTTTGTCACAAAAAAACGCCGTGGCAGCTGGGCTTACCCCACATAGCCCATTCATCATGACAAGTTCCAATAATCATTGGCTTTTCTGTCCGCTGTTTATACAAAGTTCTTGGGACACCTGGAAAGAAATTGCTGTCTTGCACAAAATTCCAGCAAATTTCATTTTCTGCTGAATATAAAAATCCAAAAACGTTCTAAAATTTAAAATACTAAGTTTTTAAAAGTTGAGAGCTAGTTTACTATTTGTGTGGTACTTATCATGGTTCAAAATTCCAATTTTTTCCTTTAAAATCAACTGAAAAACTTTTTTGCGTGAAAACCTAGAAAAAATGCGTCCATATCCCGGAGCGTTGTGACTTAGGATCGAACCGAAGATCTTTGACACTGTTGCCAGCATCTTTAGCCACTAGGTCACCGCCACCTGGTAATGCTCACTCCACTTTTGCCGTTATCTAGTAGACTGGTACGGCAAACGTGTTCCTCGACTAAAAAACTCTAAATAAAAGTTTTTCAGTTGATTTTAAAGAAAATATTTTTGCATTTTGGACCATGATAAGTGCCACAAAAATAGTGAGCTTCAAAAGTTGACATATTTATATACCTTTTCAAACCTAACACCATCACTAATAGATATATTGTATAAACAATCTTTCAAAGCACTATAGTTTCCCGAGTTCCACATTTGAACGGTATAGTTACACGCTTCATGGGCGAACCGAAAGTTTTGATTAGTAAGACCTAAGCCTCCTTCAAAGCAGGATAAGGATGCACCACATTCTTGTATGCCTTGATGGAATAGGCCTATAAATCAGGGCTTCCATATCATACCTGGGCTGAGGGGTCATATTTTCTACAAATTTGCGAGGGGTATAGGGGCAACTTTCGAAAAAAGCGGGAGGAGGGGGTCCCAAATTTTTTACGCCCAAAAATTTGCACCAAAGATGACCAAAATTTACCATTTTTTTTCACAAAAATGAACACTTTTTCACAAAAAATGGCCAAATGACCAAAAAAAAGGACGCCAGCCGAAAAGCGGGGGAGGGGTCCATTTCTGGACCCCCTGCCCAGGTATGTTCCATATTATTTTTTTCAAAATCAGCAATTCGGTATTCAAAAATCAGACTTTAAGAGTAAACGGCCTTTTAGACTTTTGGTTAATTTTTCGAATTTTTTTTATTTTTCGAGAATTTTTCAATTTTTAACGAGTTTTTTTACGATTTTTTTCAATTTTTACTAATTTTTTATTATATAAAAAATACTTTGTGAAAGTGGGGAATATGAATGAGCTGCTACAGACATTCCACCAGCCGAATGCCCAAATAAGGTTACGCGTGTTGGATCTCCACCGAAATTTGAAATCTCTTCTTGAATAAATTTAAGAGCTTCGACCTATTTAAAAAAAAATTTCGAAATTTTTAGTGTATTTACTTGATCTAACAATCCTAGATTGGGTGGAAAATCGTCAGTGTGAGTAGTAAAGAAGCCTAGAAATCTCAAAATTTTCTCATTTTTAAAGGCTTTTACCTAAAAACCCAAGTCTATATTGGATGAATGCAACCACAACTCCCCTCGAGACAAAATTTCTGACGATCCCGTCACTGCCTTGTTGAGCAGAGCCACTGATAAATCCACCACCGTGAATATACACCATTACTGGAAATTTTGTTGTAGATGAGGCCTAAATCATACAAAAAAAGATTCTTAATCAACTATCCTTCCCTTCTCGAAACTTTTTAGCACATTTTTCAATTTTTAACGAATTTTCAATTTTTGACGAATTTTCGATTTTTGACGAATTTTCATTTTTCAAATTTCTCAAAAATGACTCCATAAGGGCAATTTTATGCTGAGAATCGATTGCGCGCATTCCCGAACTCTGAAAATGCTTCCCTGATCCTGATACAGAGAAAAACTTAGGTTTTTGAAAATGCAAAAAATGACCATTTTCGCTTCAAAAACACAATTTTTCCCTGAATCAGTGTCAGGGAAGTATTTTCAGGGTTCGGAAATGCGCGCAGTAGATTCCACGTATAAAATTATCCCATATGGGGTCATTTTTGAGAAATAAAATTTTTCGATTTTGGACCACGTTGAGCAATTAAACCGAAATAGCTTTGATTTATTTTTCTATCAATTTTTCGAATATAAAAATTTACGTTTGGCGTAAAAACATCCAAATATAAACAGTCTTCATTATCATTTTTTCCTCCTTGTGGACATTCAGGGCGAGCATAAGTTGCATTCCAAGGCATTTGTGGGAATTTATCGAGACGTTGAGGCTTCTAAACGAAATACAGAACACTCTCAAAAACTCTTCCAAAAATACTTTATATCTTAAAGGTCCTATAGGTGGCTGTAGAAATGGTATACCCATGAAAACATCGGCTTGGCCATAGTAAACTTTTGTTTGGTCATTTCCAAGATCAACGTGATAGCCGAAAAGTGGGCCTCTTGATGTTGTCACGTTTACTTGTTGAGCATTGATTTGTACAAAAAACAAATAGAAGGATATTAAAAAGATGATGTTTTTATAATCCATTCTAAAAAAATCCTTATAGAGTGGCGCATAAAAAAACGGGCACTTTAAAAAATGCCTGAAGGGTTCTTCTAGGCGTTGAACACAAATCCGCCGTTATTTTTTGCCCTAGACCTCGGGGTTATGGTCAAAAATGGATTACAAAGAACAGATCTTTTGTGGGATTTTGCTTACAAAGAACAAACCTGAATTTTTGACGTTTTTACCCCTCTCCCTCCCCTAGTAGAGGTACCCCCTGAAGTCAAAACTTGATAATTCCATCGGATTCGAGTTCCCCATAGCCGAAAACCCCCCGAGTAACAAAAATGATCGAAAAACAAAAGTTGGCACAGACTTATTGCCGCTTGAAACATACGTGCCCCCCCCCCCTTTAAGGATTATGGGGGGGAGGGGGAAAAATAAAGTACTGTTTTTTAGCCTTTTCAACGGAAAAATTTCGACTACAACAGGGCCATGGAGAATTCAATGATGACATTTATAATTTATGCACGACCATGCAGGGATGCCATGCACATCCACGACGATACCTATCGGTGCTCGGACTCGATACTCTTTGAAAAAATGACAAAAAATCGCGTGTTTTTTTATTAAATTTCTGAGAAAAATCACCAAATTATAGGCACGAGTTCCATTTCAAAATAGCAACGCATTTTGTGATTAGATAGACTTGCCAACAAAAAACACCAAACAATTACCTTATCTTTAATCAGTAATGATGAAAGCAAAATACGCACACTTTTAGAGAAATGCATTTTTTACAGGGTGGCGCACAAAAACCGGACACTTCAAAAAGATTTGAAATTTTTTGAGGAATTTTTCAATTTTTTTCAGGCATCAAGCATTTTTTAATGCCTGATTCTTTCAGGCGTTTTGCCCCATTCTTTCAGGCATCAGGCATTTTGCCCGATTCTTTCAGGCATCAAGCATTTTTTAAAGTGTCCGGTTTTTTGTGCGCCACCCTGTAATATTCGATAGAAATAACAAGTTGTGCATTTTTAGAATTCGGATTCTAGCCGATTCTAGCAGAATCTAGCGGATTCTAGAATATTCTAGCAAATTAACAGCAGTGGTGTTATTACAGTGCCAATAACAGTTTACGAAGGGATCCACGGCGATCCAAGAGCGGCACAACTTTTTCGACTTTTCAAAATTTTTCTAAGTCATGAAAAAAAAGACGTTTTCGATAGGTGATGAAAAATTGCCATATCTCGGTGAAAACCAAATGAAATCGACTAACCTTTTTTTCTACAATATTCTACACCTTTTAATTAACAATTATACGACAAAAATTTTTTGAAAAGTTCTTTTTTGTATTTTTTAAAAATTTGTTGAATTTTTCACTTTTTTGCAACCTTCTAAGGCTAATAACTTTTTATGGCACCAACCATTTTTTGTGAGCAAGGTGTCAAACGATTGCTAGAAAATAACGTTACAGAGCGATTTTGTTTTTTTGTCGAAAAATGGGCTTTTTTCTGTAAAAATATGCAAATTTTGGGCACTTTTTGCGCTTTTTGGGGTCTAACAAAAAATTTTTCGCGTGCGCCCAAAAATCTAACTTTGCAACATTGTTCTCCCAACTCTTATCAGCATTTTGACATCTCGCTCGTAAAAAATGGCTTTTCCCATAAAAAGTTATTAGCCTTTAAAATTATGGTCATTTTATGCGAATTTTCAGGATTTGTCACCGGATTCGACACTTTCCTGTAATCAAAATCAAAAAATTCCTTCGGATTCGATCGATCCCGCTAGGGTCAAAACTTCTGATTTCAAGAAAACAATTTATTGTTTTCTGAATGCTAACATAAACAATTTCTGGCTCTATTCGTTATGAATTCGATCAACTTTTACGAGTCCGATCAACATTTATCAAAAACTTATGAGTCCGATCAACGAATCCATCATTGGGCAATAATGATGTGTCATGGAAAGAGATGCGCCAGGAGATAAAGCCGAAAAATGGTCCGTTTGTGAACTGTTTGGGGTTCAACAACAGGCCATGGCTATAGGAAATATGAGGGGTTGGTACAGTGATAAAAGCGCACAGAAAAGAAACAAGCGCGCATGGAAGTGGCAACACATGAACAAGGGTTAGGTTTTCATTCCGACGAAAACGGACTAATAGTGCGGTTGATTTTACTATATTTTTGTGGTTTAATATTTTTTGATTTTTGGTGGCCTAAGTTGTGATTTTTACTTTAGTTGAGATTTAATCAGAAACATCAAATTGAATATGAATCTCCTCTAATAGATATTGAAAAAATGGAACTACTGTAGATCCCATTGAACAATGGTAAAAAATTTTTTTTAATTTTCTACCCGGCCGTAAGTTGGACCCCTCTTTAAGCGATTGTAGTCCACACCGCGGACGTTCCTCCACTTTTCATCGGAGCTCCGGGTCGGCTCCTCTTCCTCGATGTCACAATCATGTACGATAAATGATGAACTTGACGTTGAATCATTTCAATCGCGCCTTTATATAGTGTTTTTCGCGAAATTCGCATATTTACGAGAAAAAAGTCTTCGCAAGAGTATAAAAGGCAAACGTTTTTACGCTCAAATCATCGTCGAAACAACAACTTGCTTCAACTTCAACCGCAACCTGCAAAAAATCTGAAAATGGATTCAGGGATGGGGGTGGGTGTATTGAAGCGAAAATCAAACATTTTCTTTTTATGAGAAAACCGTCGATTCTTAGGTTTTTCTAGGCGGGGAATCGATTGCGCGCACTTCTGAACCGTGAAAGGGCTTCCTTGACCCTGATTCAGGGAAGAAATCGGTGTATTGAAGCGAAAATCCGAAAATGTTTGATTTTCACTTCAATACACCGATTTCTTCCCTGAATCATGGTCAAGGAAGCTTTTTCACGGTTCGGAGTGCGCGCAATTGATTCCCCGCCTAGAAAAATCTAAGAATCGACGGTTTTCTCATAAAAACCCAAAAATGTTTGATTTTCGCTTCAATACACCCACTACCTTCTCTGAATCAGGGTCAAGGAAGCGTTTTCACACTTTGGAAATGCGCGCAATCGATTCCTCACATAAAATTACCCCTTAGATGTGTCTTTTTTACAAATTTGAAGAAAAAAATTTCCGGCTTCAGACTTTTTCTCGCTTCGAACAGACGTGGCACCCCCTTTAAGGTTAAGCCAAAAGATGCGAGATACCACCAAAACTGTGCATAAAAAACAATAATTCATGTCTAATATGTGTTTTTCAGGTGTCCCTTAAAATTTTTGTTTTTGTGGGTATACATTCGCCCCTAGCTCCAATATGTTTTATGCAAACTTCAAGAGGATGTGTTGAATGGATGAATGGTAAAATTTTGGCCAATAGATGATTGATAGAGAGGAGGGAGGGGGGTTAATTTATCGAGCCCATTGCATGTATGCGCCGAGGGCACTCGGTTTCCATGTACTATATAACAAAATATATATAAATTTTAGTGGTTTTGAAAGGTTAAAAGTTGACCTTTTCGGCATTTTTTGGTTTTGACCCATGACCGATTGGCTAACGTACTCGGACTTCACTCATATGCGCAAGTTCTATCCAAAAGTCATATTTATCAAAATTCATGAAAATTTTTGCATATCCACATTTTTATGCTAGGAACACGATGGCGCTATTTTTTTTCGTGAAAACTTCGGACAAATTGAAAAATCTCACAAAATCATTTTTTTAAATAAAATCTTACAGCTGCTTGTGCACTATCCTGATGAATTTTTTCACCATTTTCTTTCCATAAAAAATAATGCGCTAGAGCAACAGAGTATAAAAAATTTGGCAACCATCTAAAGTTTTTCTTTTCCTATAAATCAAAAAATACCATTTTTCATTTACATATAATCAAATACCTGGTAAAAATTATAAAATTCTATGAGCCACGTGAATTCTTTCGCCTTCAATGCCAATGAATCAATCACCAACGCCATAGCCAGTGGATCATTTATTGGGTCATTCAAGAAAATCACTTTTGACACTTGGAAGGCCGTAAAAAAAGTTCTTCGGTGAATCATGTGTTGCAGGTGTCGGAGTAGTAGCAAATAAAAGGCACGATTTTCACGCCATGTGTAATCCAACAAGCAGTTCTGAGAGAGCAACTGAAAGGAGGTATGGAAGGCATTTTCGCAGGCAAAAAGGCCACGTTCTGAAAAATTATAACTTATTTAAAAAGAGAAGCATACCAACAGCGTCTCTTGAAACTTGTACATCTTCTTGAACCCGGGTTACTTCGGCCAATACTAATAAGCTATCTAAGTGATATGGGTTTTCAGCCAATAAGCTATTCTAAAAAAATTGGAAAAATAAATAACACGGTAGATATTCGAATTTTCGAAAAACCGATTTTAAACGCTTTGTCTCAACAAGTTATAACCACTGTTGTCCCTGTATTGTACTACAGTACAGAATAGCAGAAAAAATACGTTAAAAGTACAGTAAAAACAGCTGCAAATTCTTCAAAGAAAGTACTTTGGGAAATTGTAGGTTTTTGTAATAAAAATTATCCTATTATAAAACTGTAAGATTTTATATTCTTTTCATAGTAGTGAGCAAGTTTAGCATTTCAGCAATGCCAATAACAGCGACTCACCATCATCGGAACAACGACAAATTCGACTATAGCAAAAATGATCGTTGAGTCGCAGTTGTTGGCGTTGCTGACCTCTTAAAAATGGGGTATTTTAGAAGAAAATGCTTGTCAGAAAAGATATTTTGGTAAAAATGATATGAGCTAGCACAATGAATTAGTGCCGGCCCTAAGAGTGGAAAAGTTAAAAATTGCAAAGTGGTCTTTTATAATAAGCCTAGCAAAGCGCGGCGACCAAAAAAAGGTCGCCAAATATTTTGTTGAAATTCTTGGATTAAAGCAAAGAAAAGCCGGAACTTGTGCACTTCGGCCCCCCTCAAAATGTTTGTATTTATGCAAATTTTGGGGGGGGGGGGCCAAACTGCACTGAAATTGGAAATTTTTTTAAGAATGACAGAAGTAAAAAAATTTTTTAAGAATGACCTTTGGGATAATTTTGACTGAAAAATCCAAAAAACACACTCAAAAAATTCAAAAAAATTTCCTTGACCGTGTTTTGAGCATTTTTTTATCTCAAAACTCATGTTTTTTGGGCTTTGAGGTCAAAAAATGTCCAAAACACGGTCAAGGAAATTTTTTTGGATTTTTTGAGTGTGTTTTTTAGATTTTTCAGCCAAAATTATCCCAAGAAAGGTCATTCTTAAAAAATTTGTCTACTTCTGTCATTCTTAAAATTTTTTCTAATTTCAGTGCAGTTCGGCCCCCCCCCCTCAAATTTTTTGGGAGGGGGGGCCGAAGAGCACAAGTTCCGAAAAGTCTACTCCAAAGGTAAAATTTTTTGAGAAATACTTGTTTTTAAGCTGAAAATAATCAAAAAAGACTTTTTTATTTAAAAAATCATTTTTTGCAAAAATTGAAATTTTGAATATTTTTGATAAAAATAATTTTCCGACTTTTCTGACTTCTTTCGAATTTTAACCTTCGGTTTCAATACTTTTCTTTCGTTTTTATCGGATTTTCAAACATGCGGTTTTGGTTTCCCAATCTAAAATCACACCAAAATAGTCTCATGATCCAGCTCCCTTAAATGCATCCAGAATAATTGCTGCATCAGTTGATAATCCGAGTTATGTTTGAATCGATACCATTTCAAATTTCCGTATCCTTCAACGATTTCTTCCTTTTCCAAAACCATGTGCAAGCCTAAAAATTCGCATAAAATTTGGCACACAACCAGTGTTTAAACTGTAGTGTTGTACTACAGTTTTGAACACAAAAAAACTGTAGTGTTGCCACACTACACTACAGTTTAAACACCATTCAACACAAAAAACCTGTATGTTTCAAAGGTGGCCAGTTAGGTTTGATTTTCACAATTTTTCCGGTCACAGTTCGATGCGATTTTTCCAAACGCTTAGATTCTGGGCGACCAAAATTCTTGCCTAGTAAGCGTTTCAATTCATTTTCTGCCAAAAGATTTCTAGGATCAACTTTGAGTAAAAGTTCTGGAGTAGTTTCTTCCACTGTATAAGCTTCATGTTCAAGGGCTTCTGAAATTTCTGAAGATTTTCAATGATTTTTCCCCACTCCAAATTTTTAAATGTTTTTTTCTTATCATGTAGATCTACCACCCTTCCCTCACAAATTTATGACCCCCTATAGACGTAAACTCCAGTACCTTTTGCAGCAGCTTCTAAAATAGCATCATCATCCTCAACTTGATCCTGTTTCTTATCCTTTTTCTTTTTATTCTTTCGCTTTTTAGAAGCTTTAGTTTGAATATCGGTCAAGTTTTCGCCTTTATCCAAATTTGATAATTCAATCGCTTCATGATCAGATTCTTCATTACTTAAACTCAAAAGAGCATATTTATTGACCGCAGATTTTTTGGGCTTCTCAATTTCTTCTGATTCACTTTCAGATTTAGGAATGTCAAGGTTTTGATCCTCTTTTTCAGCTAATATTCGCCGTAGATGCTTGTTCGACATCTGATTTTTTCTTGAATTCTTCGGAATAAAGTTTTTTAATCTAAAATTGCAAATTTAAAAAGATAGTTCTAAAACGCGATTTCAAAAAAAAATCAGATATTAAAAAATGTGAGCTGGGATTGAAAAGCTAAAAAGATTATTAAATAATTGACTTAACAAATAGTGATTTTCTGTGATGCAAATTTAATGAAAAAATATACTAGTTATAATTAAATTAAAAGAAGAAAATCTTTTGTTTGATTGTTTTCGGGAAAAATTCATGTGGATTGAAACGCCGAGGGTAGTTATATTTAGGGAGCGTCATGGGGTTTTAGAAAACCAGTTTCCCGATATTTTTATAGGTTGACATTTTTTCCCTTAAAAAATTTTTTCCATATGACAATTTTTTCCCTATGGCAAATTTTTCCCCGTGACAATTTTTACCCAAATTCGTTTCAATAAATACGCTTTTATTGATAATCAGGGGAAAAGTTGCCTGAATTTCAATAAAATCGTGTTTATTGAAACGAATTTGGGTAAAAATTATCACGGGGAAAAATTTGTTTTAGGGAAAAAATTACTATGAGGAAAAAATTGTTACAGAGAAAAATGGTCATATGGAAAAAATTGTTTAAGGGAACAAATGTCGGTCAACTGTTGAAAACATTTTAAAATCGTATTCTACGCTATTAAAAACCATATTCTGAAAAAAACCACATCAAAAACGGATTTTCCTATGAAAAAATAGCCTAAGAAAAAGGTATGAAATGTACAAAGAAAAAGCTTTTATTTTTATTAAAACTCAAAAATTTCGTCCAAAATTGCTTCAAACTCGATAATTCCATTTATTTATAGGCAAAATTTTACGAGGAATCGAATGGCGATGTCATTTTTGCAAAAATCTCACTGCTAAGTAGGGTTGGCGGGAAAATTTTTCTCGAAATTGGGAAAAGGCTTATAACTTTTTATGGTGAACTCTGCGTAGTTTGGTGTTTTCGGAAAAAATATTCTTCAGATTTTTCTGCATATTTTTGCAAAAGACCGCATCGAAAAATAATGACTTGGTAAAAAGTTATGACAAATTTTCTCGAAATTTCCCGATTCGGGAAAAGTGTCATAACTTTTTACCAAGTCATTATTTTTCGATGCGGTCTTTTGCAAAAAATATGCAGAAAAATCTGAAGAATATTTTTTCCAAAACCACGCAGAGTTCACCATAAAAAGTAATAAACCCTTTTCGGGAAATCGGGAAAATTTTTCCCTCCAACCCTACTGCTAAGCCTTCAATTTTTACCTCTATATAGTGGATTTTCGAAATTTAATTTTTTTTTTACGTTTTCGGCATTATTCCTGTTAAGTGCGCCCCCAGGCATAGTAGTTCCCAAATTTTAAGCTTGGAGGATTTATATCAATTATGTAGCCATAGGGGGCGCCGAGGGCCAGAATTTTATCTTTGATTCCCCTTGTTTTTGCTTTTTTCGAGATCGCACCCCCTCATCCCGGCCCGAAATTTTCCCCTTGGACCCCTCTTGCTTTGACTTTTTAAATACTGCACCACGTTCCTGAAGATCAGGCTACGCCTATATGATTGAGTAAGAATTTTGCAATTTTTGCAAAAAATTGTTTAAATAAGTTTGAAAAATAAAAAGAAAACTGCAAAAATGTAGTAGAATTTTCTGGTGTTTTGTAAGTGCGCTGCGGCGCCCAAAAATCGAATGATGCAAAACAATTTTTCCTTCGCACGAGACGAAGTTATCGAAAAACAACAAGTCAGAGGTTTCGTGTTTTGAAATTCATCTTTGAACATTTAAATTTTTTAATAAATTTGTTAATTAGTAAAAATTTTAATAAAATTCTCATTGCGCCATTTTTATGTCTTTCTGTTTTTAAAATTAAAAAAAAAGTTTCGAATCTTCAATTTGCGCACAGTAATGTTCATGAAATGATCGTTTGATGTTTCGAAAATTTTTATGTTTTTGAGTTTTCTCTGGAAATACAACGCCAATCCTGATAGTTTTGGTGTCGTTAGAAAGCTGGGTTTCGTATCAATCGAATGACACCAAAATCATGCCATAACTCTTTCTGAGGAGCATTAGTAAAAAATGTCAGTTTTTCGACATTTTTTTTTAATAATTATGCAATATCCACAATCAGAAAGAGTTATGGCATGATTTTGGTGTCATTCGATTGCTATGAAATCCATCTTTCTAACGACACCAAAACTATCAGGATTGGCTTTCTATTTCCGGAGAAATTCTGAGAAACATAAAAAATCGAAACATCAAACAACCCATGAAATTGTTTAAAATTTATTTTGTTTAAAATATTTCTTGCTTCTTAGGACTCCTCCCACTAATTGCGTTCCGAAATATCACTAAGTACTGGGAGAAAAAGATTAGGTCAAACGGATACGTACTTTTGCCGGAATTTAACACGGGAATACTTCTTCAAAATTCTGGGATATTCTATTATTTTTAGCTATTCTGAATAACTTTCAAAAAAATTTAAGGGGTACTCGGGGGACCGGTGCCCCTCTCATGGCTAAAAAATTTAAAATGACGCTTTTCCGATTTTCGAAAAATTGTTCTTCAGGGTGCGTTCAAGCACGTTGAAAAAGTTTTGAAAAGTCGAAAAAAGTTGTCAAAACTTTTATTTTCAATAACTTTTTCAGCATGCTTGAACGCACCCTCAAAAATAACGTTTTTCAGAAAAGTGCCCCCTGCCTGACGACCAGCTACCTCTTTGGAGGGTATCTCGGTATACCTGAAAAACTCTTAGAGTGCTCGAGAGCGCCGCAGGCGCTTCCCGATCAGCGCTCCCCAGTTTAGCGCCCGAGCTCCAGTTTATGGATAAAAATAGCTTGATTTTCATAAAAAATTTTATGCGTCTTATTTTTATGCATCTCAATTCATTGCTTATTTTCATGAGTGCTTTTTGACATCTAATCCACTTAATTTTGCAAAATGTTTATTAACTTT
>JAQGBS010002091.1:0-13865 GCA_034698545.1 Acrobeloides obliquus
TGATCAAATTTAATGAAAACTTTCACAAAAATTGTCTGAACTGCAATATAGTTTGAATATTGAAACGAAAATCGATTCAATTTTAATTTTCACAAATCTGCAACTCGGCATTTCCGAAAAACAACCTTTAAATAATATTACGTTTTCACTTGTTTCATAGCAACCAAGACTTTGGATTTGATTAAACTTGTTTAAAATAACTATTAATCCTAGAAACACAAGAAACATAATAAGGTTACGACTTTTGCAGTATATTATCTATAAACAAAAAAGTTTAACTCATCTGCTTATATATTTTTACTTAGCAATTTTTGTAGCTATTTAATATTGTTGATTATGTTATGAGTTAAATTTCTATGACGAAGAACAATGCTTATACAATTCTAATTTCTGGAATAAACAAGATCACAAACATATTTTCATTTTTAACTTCCTTGTTTATGATTTACTTGCTAGTGTTCTAGAATTAGCTTCAGGATATTTAGGATATATACATGTTTTGTACCCTATTTAGTAATTTCAAGAATGAAATGATTATACCCAACTATGGGAGAAGCTTAAGCTCTTTGTTTACGATTTACATAAGCATCAAAAATCTGAATTTCAACTTCCTTATTTCGAAAAATCATGAGCTCTTTTTGGTTTTTAACCCAGATTTTCTTAATATAAATTTCGAAATTTGATCTTGGCTGCATGCAAATTGAAAAGTTTTAAACAAGTGTACACTTGTATACAAACTACAAACTAAATTACGCTTTTTGATGATTTGTTGGGGAGCGTATATAAATGAAATTTGAGATAGTTAGAAAGTTGTTTTCTAAAACTAAAGCATGTTGAGAATTTCTAGCTCATGTTTTCGTACCTCTATATTTTATCAAAAAGTATTTTTACTTTTAATCATCATTTGTTTACTCATTGTTCAAAATCAAGCTCATGTACAACGACATTGTGGGCATAAATTAGTTTCTAAATTAAAAAAGGCATGTGTGCCTTCGAAATGTGTACAAAATATTGAGAATGATTTTATTGGTAGTGATACTAGTAAGTTTTCTTATGTGTCAAAAGAATTGGGTCCCAAAATTTGGCGCTATAACTTTCGCCACGTTTCATGTTCGCCGCGTAACATTCGCCACGTTGCCAAAAAACTATAACTGTCTTCACATAACTTTCGCCACATTAATTTGCGCCATATTTGTATCAATATACATATTTATTGCAAATCAGGCAAATTAATTAGTCTGAAATTAATTGTTTAATGACACGAAAGTGGCAAAAGTTACGTGGCGATTTTCGACAGCAGCGCCGGTTTTTTGCCTGATCTCTAGTTTTTCAAGGAAATTTTCGTCGGAAATTGAATTTTTTTAGCATTTTCAGCTTATAAAAGTGTTTTTCAACAAAAAAATTTTCGCGTCTGTCGGCGCGAAGAAAAATAGGAGGGGCGACCAAAGTGATTTTTGAAAATTTTTTGAAAAAATAAAAAAAAAATCACCTTGGTCCCCCACTTCTTATATTTTTACCTAAACTTTTGGAAAATTTTCTTTAAAGGGGGTGTAAAATTTAGGAACTAATTTCTGAAAAAAATTTTTTGCCAAAACAGCCTATATAGGGGTAAAATCATGCGAAAAATATTGCAAAATTTTTGCTTTTTGCAAAAAAATTTGGCTCCAGGCGGATACCCCACCCCTCTATTCTCCACGAATATACTGACAAAGACATATGAATCAGACTCCCGCGCACAGTTTCCAAAATCTTGATCTTTATGTATATCATACATTACCAATAGGGGGGGGGACTGTCCCCCCACCCTCATGTAGCTAGCATCGAGCCAAAAGTTAAAGATTCATATAGCTTCGGAGTGGCGAAGCCGTTATAACCTCGGAGTTCATATAGCCTCGGGGTGACGAAGCCGTCGGGCTAAAAAAAAGATCCTTTTTTGGTCGACACCATATAGCCTCGAAGTAGCTTGTTCCCCCCTCCTTGTTCATGTATGATGTATATCTCCCCCAATCCAAAAACATCTCTGGGATCTCATTGTTAAATAAAAATTTGATTGAAACTCTGTCATCTTTTTTAGAAATTGCAAATTATTGCTGCCGTTTTGGGTGCAAAGATATAGAGATGGAACAAATTTGTTGCTATCTATATGGGGACTCATCTTTTGAAGAAGAACTCAAAATAAAATAGACCTTTAACTTGCGTTATAATGATGTGTTCTTTTTAATAAAATTAAGACTGGGTTTGAACGCACTCGGCACTCTTTTCTGAGTTGTTTACGGTCATCCTGATTCGACCTTCGGACTTATCTCCGACTAAAAAAATAACACGGTTTTAAAGATTCACGCATCTCCTCAAGACATTGGAGCTGCGTTCGTTTCGTTTTAATTTTTTATAGAAGGACTACAAATTATTTTGGCCTTTAATCTAAAACTAGTTTTGCAGTATTTTTATTTATTTTCATTCGTTTTTTAATCACGTTGTTTTCAATGCAAATCGTTCAATTGCAAGTCGGTATTCTCTTAGGCTTGGGCCCTCATGCGGATTGAGACCCCGACCTTCCTGGGCCTCCGAGGGGGCCTGGTAGAGACAAATTTTAATCCTAAAATTTATATTTATTATAACACAAAAATAGATAACAACAAAAGAACTAAATATTCATATAATGAATGTAAATTAAATCGATTTTTCGCCTAGAAATTACCCTGAAAAGTCGGTTTTTACAAGAAAATCGGAAAAAAAATTTTTCGAAAAAATTCACATTCAATGCGGTCGCTAATCGTTAGTAGTGCCCAAAATCTAATGACTTGTTCAAATAAAAGCGTAAAAAGTACCCCCTCCCCCGCCCAAATTTTAAAACACTGGAGGAGAGGTTGAGGGAGATATTGAAAGGAGGGGGGGGGGGTATTGTTACAATGTGGTTCAGATTGAAAGTAAAAAATGCTAAAATAAAGATTTAAAACAAATTTCGAACTCGTCAAAGCAAACAACAAAAATTTTAACGGTGTATGTTTTTATCACTTTCTTGATGTTTTTCAGAAAAATCATAACATCTTTTAAATTAGGCTTTTTATTTAACAGTTCAAACTACAAAAAATCAACAAATTGGCTAAAAGAGGAACTTTGTTTACATTTTATTCTTTTAAACGCAAACACAACACTTTTTGCGATAAAATAATCAATAAAAAAGAAAAACATCTTGAAAATATTACAATTAAATTTACTGAAAAATTGTACAAATTATAACATTTAAGGTTGCTCAACTTTTAGGAAATAACTTGGTATAACACTTGGCCCCAAAATTCGCATAATTTGGCACAGGGTTAAAACCATAGGTCGGTAAAGTAGGAGCCTCCCCTGATCCACTACACACGAACCCAAAATTGAGGGGGACCACGCATAGTCCCCGCCGAATATATGAGGCGGTGCATAAAAATTGGGTGTCAAAAGACTACCTCAAGCTAAAAAAAAGGTCCTTTTTTGGTGGAGGTGGTGGGGGATCACCTCATCGGAGGTCCCCTCCCCTACCTTGTCGACCTATGGTTAAAACTCCTTAAAAGTTTTGACTTTCTAAAAGTTGACTTCATAAAAGTTGAACAACCAAATTTAAACTTTTTTTAATCAGTAAAATTAATCCAATCCTTCTATTCCATCCTGGAAATTTTTCGAAAAAAAATCATAAAGAGGGACCCTTATGTTTCGGACCACTTCGTATTTTTGGGTCTAGGGTCACGGGGGTTGTTCATGTATGGCTATTGAGGTTGTTAATGGATACTTAATTGTTTAATTTGCATATTTATTGTTATGTTCTAAGACTTTACGCTTTCGCGACGACTTCGCCATGTGAATTGTCACAAGTTCTCGCAATCAAATGCGAAACAATCAATGCTAGCTAGCGAATGACGACTTAGCGAAAGATGTGGAGCAGATCCAGCAAGCAATAGTGTTCTATCAAGCCATGATAGAAAATTAGAGAAATCATACAGTCCTATCAAACAAAACAGCAAAGCACACGAATTCTTATGGCCAAAAGAGCCTAAGAAACCCGCGACGATTCGTCGAGATGATAAAAGACGATCTGATTATAAAAAGCGAAATCAGTCGACCAAAGGTCCAAGAAAAACGTCAAAGCTTTCATTTAATTATACAACGTTTATCTTAATGCTCACTATATATAAATACAGGGTGTTTCAGATGAAACCACGTATTTTATTTTGCCATAGCTTTTTTCTGGAAAAGTATTCTGAATTTTCAACTTTTGGAAAATAACGAGCTAATTTGTCCATTTTATGCATATTTTTTTGTTTCTAAAAATCTTGACTTTGGGCAAAAAGTTTTCGCCCTGGTTGCAATTCTAACCCGCCCTTTTACGAGCAAAAAGCGAGAGCCATACCACTCGGTTATGAAGGTCGGTTTCGCCGGGAAGTTTTAAACGAGTAACTAACCAACCTTCATAACCGAGTGGTATGGCTCTCGCTTTTTGCTCATAAAGGGGCGGGTTCGAATCCCAGCCCAGGCGAAAACCTTTTGCCCAAAGTCAAGATTTTCAAAAACAAAGAAACATACATAAAATGGACAAATTAGCTCATTATTTTTCAAAAGTCGGAAATTCAGAATACTTTTCAAGACAGAAGCTATGGCAAAATAAAATAGGTAGGTTTCATCTGAAACATCCTGTACTTTGCTTTTAGTAACATTTTTATTTATCGCTAGGTTTGTATCTGTCGTTTTTTATCAATAATTTGGTCTTTATAAAAAGTAATAGCAATAAAAGGCATTGTAAATAATAATTTAAGAAAAAGATAAAACAAACTTGATATTGAGTAATATGGTTCACTATAAACTTCAATATTTCAGTTTTCGAGGATTTGGCGAACCTATTCGTCTACTTTTTCATTATGTTGGTCAAAATTTCGAAGATGAAGTCATTAATATGGAAGATTGGCCAGCATATAAATCAAGTATACCGTAAAACTTCTAATAGAACCCCCTGAAAATTTTTATTTGTTTAGAAACACCTTATGGGCATCTCCCTATTCTATTCATAGATGGAAAAGTGTTGCCAGAAAGTCGATCAATCGCCCGATTTATTGCAAAAGAACATAGTTAGTTGAATACACACTATAACAAATTACCTCCCCCCAAATTTCAAAATGTTATACACCCCTTATTTTTTCGGCGAAAAATGACGAAATTTTCGCAAAATTTTGCATCAGCGCTACGAGAAAAAAAGAAATTTTTTCTGCGCTTCACAATTTTTTACCATTTCCACCCCCTCAGATTGCAGTGGAAGGATAGGTGAAAAGAGGGTGAATAAATCCATCCGGCGAAGAGTCGAGAAAAGTTTATGTTTAAAAATGCAATAATTGGGACCCCGAGCAAAATTTCGAAAAAAATCATACACCTCATTTTTTATCTATGAAGGGGTATTGTTGTAGTGTGCATAAATTTTAACTTTTAATACATAACATTATTTTAGACCTTGCTGGAAGTGACAACTATGAATCTGAACGATTAAATTCTATTGTAGACTTTTTGATGGACTTTTTCCTAAATGTCTTTCCTTATATACTCGCCAAAAATGGATTTAAAACTTACCAGGATTTTTTAAACGGCAAAATTTCAAATGACTTGAATGAAATAACGGTAATTTTTATGATTTTAACTCAAATTGAAGGTTTTTATGTCTTATTTTTAGGAAAAACTTTATAACGAACTTTGGATTCCCAATTCCCAGCATGATCTTCCAATTCTTGAAAAGCTTCTCAAAGAATCAGGAACTGGATTCTTTGGAAAAGCTGGCGTTACATGGGTGGATTTCTATGTAGCTGAACTTATTAATACATTTGAAGGAGTCGAGCCGGAGACTTTGAATAAGTATCTTGAATTGATCAATTTTAAGCGACGAGTTTATGAACTACCAAAAATTAAAGACTATGTTGAAACACGACGAAAAAGTCCAATCTAGTTTTTTATAATAGTATTTTTAATTTTTGCTTAATTTTTATATATTTAGCTTGGTAGGATTATTGTTTGATGCCTTTTCTGTTAAAAATAAAAAAAATTTTATAACGTTAAATAATATCACAAGAATGATAGAGACCAGGACCTGAAAAGGGCATAAGGAAGTCGGGCCCTCGGAGGGGGCCCCTGGGGGTCTTGGTCCCTGGGCCCCCATGCGGACCCCGGCCTTTCTGGGCCTTGGGGACCCGAAAGAGAACCCATTTTCAGGGCCTGGTAGAAACAAATTTTAATCCTAAAATTTATATTTATTATAACGCAAAAATAGATAACAACAAAAGAACTAAATATTCATATAATGAATGTAAATTAAGTTGTAAACTTATTATTACACAAATCCGTATTACAAAAACATCGCAGATGATAATCGATTTCTACTTTCAACCCACGAGAACTTCTTCCATGCAAAAGTTTTGGCCAATCATATTTCTAAACGTCAAGGTTTCAGCATAAAAAACATCAATTTTTCATCAAACCTCATAAACACAAATTTCTAACAGCTGATAAATCACTGTGTTTTCTTGAAACATAGGTGCTAGAGATTTATCATCGTCTTCGGTTAAAACACCATCAAAATGTGGTGAAGTAATTTCATCCGAGTTTGGGACTTTGATTGATGGAAATGAGACGCAGGATACAAAATCTTCATTTTCTACTATTTTTATGTTTCCGCTCTAAAATTTGTGACATTAAAAAATTTTTTTAGGTGGTCCAGGGAACGAAAACTTGACACCACCCACCACGACTCTGGGTGAACCACTCACCACTATAGCTAAATAGAGGGTTCATTTATAACCCGCACGCACTTGAAGGCCTGGGGCCCGTTGATTACTTCCGGAACCGGAAGTGATCAAAAAATGAATGAAAAATCCACTTCCGACTTCCGGAATTGAAAATCACTAAAAATCCCACGTCCGATTTCCAACTTCCGGTTCTGACTTCCGGAAAATTTCCGGAAGAGAATTTCTCGAACCCGAAATTCTCCGGAAGTTGGAAATCGGAAGTGAATTTTTAGTGATTTTCAGTTCCGAAAGTCGAAACCGGAAGTCAGAAGTGGATTTTTCATTCATTTTTTGATCACTTTGAAACGCAGTATGCAAACTTCCGGTTCTAACTTTCGGAAGTAAGCAACGGTCACCTGACCTCCTCTCGACCAAAATATAAAGAGAATCCTTATGTAAATTTCGGTCTTCGGCCGAATTTGGAGGGGCAGGCCTCAAAGCTGGAGTGGAGGTCTAAAATGGACCCCTCTATTCAGCTATGGTGGTACCACTAAATTTTCGATCTCTAGCTCGGTCTAAAAACCATAATGCCAGAATTTTGAACTCATAGCACTCCCTGATGACCAACATAGCTTAAAGCTTACTTCTTGATCAGTTTGATAACATTTCAAACTTGATACATCTACAAAAGATAAAAATAAAACTGATAAGTATTTAAATAACATCATTTAAGCAAAGTATATTTTTTTAAATATAGACAATAACAAGCTCGTGCAATTTTCTTCTTATATAAAGGAAGGAAGTTTCGAAAGAATGTTCGCCCTCATTGATATTTATCTCATGCTTTAGAACGCCTCTTTAGCATAATAAATTTAATAAACAAGTAAAATGATGTTGAGACAAAACTATATATAAAACTTTAGTCTTGGAGTGCAATAATGTGCATAAATTGTATTTTAGGTTACATATTTCAAGTCAAAGCCTGCGAGAAAATTTTCATCTTAAGAAGATGGAGGTTGTTTCATGAATGAAATTTAATTTCTAAAATTTTTTATTACTATGACGCAACTCAATTGTTTATAAATAGAATACGTGAGCTTTGGATGAAATTTTTATAATTTGATTTGTCATCAAAGAATTCAAGAATTCAAAAAATTGGAGTTAGAAAGTGTATAGAGCTGTTGTGGTGTTATCCTATTACTATAAACGTGTAATGTCTGTCTGTTTGTGCACACGATCTCGGGAACGAGTGATTCAAACCCTCAGCGCTAAAACAAAAGTTGTAAGAGGTGATGAAGAAGACGATCGACACCAGTTTATTGATGTACTCTTCAAAAAAAAATTCGAACGACCACACAGGGATGCCTAATGATTGGATCAAAGTCAAAGTTTGTTGTATTTAAATCAGATGCCTCCGTATAGTCGGTTTCAGCAGTCAAACGAAAAAGTTGGATAACGGGGGGGGACAGTCCCCCCCCCTATTGATAATGTATGGTACTCCCACTGGAAAAATTAGACAAATTCAAATTTCGCTATTTTCCCCAACTATTGATTGTTCAATCTCTTTATATAGACGTCTTGAAATTCGCATAAAACTTTCCGTACTATAATACAATAACATAGTACCTGTAGCAAGGTTGCCATAAGTATTTTTTAGAAAAAAGCAGATCTCTTTTGAAAAAAATCATTTGGATTTGAAAAAATCATTTTGTTGATTTGGCAGCATTTTTTGGTCAACTCGCGGAGCGTGTCAATTTTTTGCACCCCTTTTTAAAGCCTATTCATAACTAAGACTCGAACCCTGAACCATAGGTTACCAGGGGGGGGTACAGTACCCCCTCACCACTCCTCCTCGGACCTTCTGCCTTTATAGTCATTCATCCATCCATCATGAGGGTTCGTGTACCCTCCCCCCTTCCGATTCATTCATCATATAAATTTTTGAAAATTTTATCATGTACCCCCTTGTACCCCCCCCCCCCCTGAAAGGCCATTCATCCATCCATCCTGAGGGTCCGGTGTATCCCCCCTACTGGTAAACTATGCCATACGATACAAAGAATAGAATTCTTTATTAACATAGATTTATCTATAACTAGAGACCGCCACATGAAAAATTTTTTAAAGGGGCGTGTGAATTCTGTCCGTATTGGATCGACAAAAAAATTCTTATTTTTCAAACGAAACTCACCCTTGAGAGAGGATCTATACTTTACTTGTGTTGCGAGTAGTCGCGGCGAGTAACTCACAGCAAGTACTCACAACGTCTCCAGCTACACTTCGTTTTTAAGTGGTTCAAAGTTACTCGCAAGGGTTGCGAGTACTCGCTGCTTCCAGCTATACTTGTCACTCGCGCGAGTTGCTCGTTACTCGCAAGCCTCTCTGATCATGAACTAGGGAAGAATCCGATGTATTAAAGCGAAAATTGCCTGAATCAGGGTTCGACAACAATTTTCATGCTTTGAAAATGCGCGCAATCAATTCCCTGCATGAAAAATTACCCCAATAAGGTTGATTTTCAGATAAAAATACGCGACTTTCTTTCTCGAAGCAACTTTGAAAAGCCGATTATTTGCCGAATGACCCAATACAATTTTGTAAATTTTGTCTACAACTCTAAAAAAATACTATTTTAGCCAAAAAAAATTATCGAAAATTTGAGAGCGTCATCTGTACCCCATTTGTTGAGGTCGTTTTTGAAAATATGGCGGTCTCTATCTATAACAGGTAAGCAATTGTTTCAAAACAAATTCATTGATAATAGAAACAGATCATAACAGTGTGCCATTTTTATATTTGTTAGATGCGTTTTCATCGTAGCCAAAGTTATTAAAGGAATTTACATTACTCTTTAAATGTGCAGATGACGATCCACTTGCTAATAGGTGTGCAGATGAAGGTCCACTTGCCAATAGGGCCGCTTCCCTACTGAACTCCAAGAACACCTAAAAGAAAGATAGTATAAAAATTAGCGGAGCTACTACACAAAAGGGAGGGGGCCACACATGTGAAAATTTTTTCTGAAAATGACCCCTTTAGAGGTAAAAACATACGGGGAATCCGAATTTGACATTTTCGAAGCGAAAAAACGCTTTCCTGATTCAGGGAAGACGTATTGTGTATTGAAGCGAAAACAATGCGATTTTGTTAATAAAAATGAAGAAAAAGCGTTGTTTTGTTATTTTCTCGAATTTTCGCGTCAATATACAGCTTTTTTTGGATCTGATGTCAAATTCGGATTCCCCGCATGTTTTTACTCTTCAAGGGGTCATTTTCAGAACAATTTTTCATGTGGGTTTTCAATTTTTTCGAAATTTTCAGTTTTTGACGAATTTTTCAAATTTTTTGATTTTTTCATGTGGGTAGCCCCCCTATTGTGTAGTAGCTCCAAATTAGCTAGAGAACGCACTTGTTCAAGGGTAGTTTGCGAGAGAGAGTAGTCGACAATATGCAATGCCTCGGCTATACTTTCCATTTGTGAGAACAACGAAGACCACGTATCATTGGACGTTCGTTTTAACTCGAAGTTTAATTGAAGGACATGCTCTTCCTAAAAATTGGTATCGATCGAATTGTTGGGATAAACTAAAAACCTTGAGCACGGATCCAGGGAATCGACGCAGGATTTCCGTTTTGACTCTATCAATCCAATCTTTTGATTCGACGCGAACTAACAAGGTATAGCCAGCACCATACTTGCTTTTAATGTGCTGTGCACTTCCCAAGCATTTGAATTGTCCATAAACCATTATAGCCAGGTTGGTGCACAGTGCTTCACATTCCTAAAAGTAGTATATTGTTGGAGTTAGCATACAAAAAAACTCGAGACCTCCATGCTGTGGCTGGTCAAAACTAATGCTGTGCCCAATTCTCGAACCTATAAAATTTCGTAAATTGAAAATGAAGGAAAAAATAAATGAATAGTGATAATTCGAAGTGATAGATGAGGGTAAATGTGATAATAGGCTTAATGTGATAACGTTATCACTTATCACATGATAATGTTAGGCTTGGAATAAGGCTAAGACTTGGGCTTAGGCTTGGGCTTAGGCTTGAGCTTAGGCTTGGGCTTAGGTTAGGGCTTAAGCTAAGGCTTGGGCTTATACTATTGCTTAGGCTAAGCTAAAGCTTGGGCTTAGGCTTAGGCTAAGGCTTAGGCTTGGGTTTAGACTTGAGCTTAGGCTTAGGCTTAGACTAAGGCTTGGGCTTAGGCTAAGGCTTAGGCTTAGGCTTAGACTTAGGCTTGGGCTTGGGCTTAGGCTTAGGCTTAGGTTTAGGCTAAGGCTTGGGCTAAGGCTTAGGCTTGAGCTTAGGCTTGAGCTTAGGCTTAGGCTAAGGCTTGGGCTAAGGCTTAGGCTTAGACTTGAGCTTAGGCTTGAAATTGGGTTTAGGCTTAGGCTTGCGCTTTGGCAAAAAGTTCTTGATAATTCATCTAAGTGTTCACACCATGTGATAACGTTATCATAAAAATCGTGACCACTGTTACCCAAACGCGTTATCTTCTCACTTATCACACCCTTTTATCATTATCACTTTGAACATCACTAGTCCGAGAACCTTGGCTAGGATATCCCATATGACTCTTCTTGCTTTTGGATCTACACCCGTGGTTGGTTCATCCAGAAGTAAGACCTCGGGCATTCCAACTAAAGCAACACCCAAACTTAGACGTCGCTTGTTGCCACCACTGAAAAGGTTGTTTAGTTCACCTTTGAGCCCAGGAATGAATTTCATACCTATAAGTTTTGATTTGCCGCTTTGCATAGATACCAATCCCAATTGCGTCGATAATCGAACCAACGACTTGGGGTATGTCTGCTTCGTGGATGCCACGAATCCTCGCAAACATGTATAGGGTCTCTTCTCCACTCATCTCTTTGATTATCGCATCATATTGAGGACAATAGCCAGTTAGAGCGCCGGCCTAAAACCAGTTAAACTAAAATAAAGCGTACTAGCAAACCTCTCTCCAGTTGGTTCGCACGCTATACCCGCCAACTAAGGCATCGCCATCAGAAACTTCATTCTCACCAGTCAACATTTGGAAGGTTGACGTTTTGCCAGCACCATTGACTCCTGTAAGATTTTAAGCTAGAAAAAGCCTGCATAGAAAACTGACCTAATAGCCCAAAACAATCGCCAATATTGACTCGAAAACTGAGGCCCTTGACGGCATAGAAATCGCCATACCTAAATTTTATTGTTAGGTTGTTCGATAAGAGTACGCGCTATAAGAGCAGCGTCTGTTTCAGCGAGAGCGCAGCCTACGTAGCCAACTGGCTATAATGCTGGATATGATTATTATTGACTCTTAAAGGCGCTGATTCGAATCACACCAGGGGCGAAATCTTTTTTTAAAGCAAAATCATGTATTCAGGCAAACGTTGCCTGAATCAGGGTCAGGCAAAATTTTTCATGCTTCCAAAATGCGCGCAAACGATTCCCCAGATAAAATTACTCCCGGTAGGCTTATTTTTAGAGAAATATATTAGACTTTCTTCTATATGCAATTTTTGAATTTGCCTGAACATTGACACGAAAACCTTGAATCAACAACGCATGATTTTCGGTCATATTATTCTTAAAGTTACCATTTCTTAAGGTCTTTGGCCACAACTGCGGAATCTATGTGCCCGACTTCGCGAAGGGCTTTCTTTTCAGCTATCACGTCATCGTCTTCAACTGAATTCTCCGTTTCTTCATCATGTTCAAATGCCTAACAAAATATAAACGTTTTTCATGGTTAGCTTTACGAAAAATATCGGCTATTTGGCGAAGTAGATAAGGAAGCCGTTCGTCCGATCTGACAAGTTAAGCAACGTTGAGCCCGCAGGTTCGATCCCACTAGGGCAAAAATTTCGATATACAAAAAGACTCTTTACAAAGAATGGAGCAAAAATTGTTTGAAAGTTTTAGATCAAAATTTTTGCCCTAGTGGGATCGAACCTGCGAGCCCAACGTTGCTTAACTTGCCAGATCGGACGGGCGGCTTCCTTACCATTTCGCCAAATAGCCGATATTCATAAAGCTAGCCATGAAAAACATTATATATAAAATCCTAATGTCAAACGTCTTAGAATTGTGTCCTGATCACGATAGTATATAGTCTGTTTCAGCGGGCAAAAAGTTGTGTACAGCATAGCCAATTGGACAAGGAAGACGCCCATCAGATCTGGCAAGTTAGCAACGTTGGCTCTCATGTTCGATCCCCCGAGGGCAAAAGTTTGATGTTCACAAAAGTTTCTTTTACAAACAATTTTTGCTACTACCAGAATCGAACCTGAGAGTCCAGCGTTGCTTAACTTGCCAGATTGGACGCGCGGGTTCCTTATCCACTTGACTATGCTATAAAGAATTTACGCGTTTTATCTTTTACCTGATTCGTAGCTGCCTGCCTGTTCTTCCTCTTAGCCTTCAACTTCCTCATCCATTTGTTCTCTAATGCAATCGTCGTGAACCAGTAAAAGAAGCCCTCTAGTGCCAAGAAGATAATGTTGTATAGAATTCCTTTTTGCCCAAAGTCAGACATAATATGGTTGGCATAGACAAGCTCTAAAATTTTCTCAACTTATAACAGAAGATATAAGCAGATTGTACGTTCCGAAGTGCCGCAGCAGGTTGGAGCCAGCTTTACGTTAGATAGTATGCTGCAATCGATACTGCTGCACGCCTCTCTAGCATATTCGTTGTTGTATTGTTTATCGAAAGAGTTGGCCAGGGCATATGTTGGGAAGAAGAGCGAGAAAATGACCTCCCATGTGTGTCCAGTGGCATCATTCGATGTTTGCTTGATAATTGGAACGGCAATCGAACCAATCATTCCTTCAATTTTTCCTGATTAACACGGGAATACTCCTTCAAATTTCCAGTATATTTTGTTATTTGAAGCTATTCGAGCAACATTCAAAAAAAAAAATTTTTGAAAAAAATTCAAAAAAATTCATGTTAAATTATAAGCAAAATTAAAAATCATGATTTTAATCGAAACTTGGCTCAGTGGTAGTGCTCCAAGATTCGAGTCTAAGGGTCTTGGGTTCGAATCCCACCTGAGTCGATTCGATTTTGCATAGTTAGACAACTTTTTTCAAACAAATTTTTTTGAAAAAAATTGTCTTCCATGCAAAATCG
>JAQGBS010002092.1:0-13864 GCA_034698545.1 Acrobeloides obliquus
AAAATTTGATGAGCATATAACGAAGGAGTTTGAAACTCAAAAGTTGTGTATTAAAACGAAAATTCCTGCTCTGGCGGAAATTTAAATTTTAATTGCTTGCACACTACCTTTAAACGCACTCTGTATCATCTCCAATGGAATTTTCTCAAATCTCAAATTCGAGAGAATTATAACGTATTCGAGACGCTAAACATTACGAACAGCAAATTCGAGATGTTTAGCGTTTCGAACCACCTGTTCGAGACGTTTAGCGCGCAGCCTCACTTACAGATGAGTCATGCTTTTTTATTTTGCTGAAAATTTTGAGTCGCCTTTATTTCTGAAATTTATATTCGAACTGACCACGTGTATCAATATTTTGAAACAAGAAAATTATAGGGTGTCTCACGAGTTTCTGACCATTTCATTTAAAAAATAAATAAATTTGACTTTCACTCCCGAAGTGTGAATGCGAGAACTCATTCGACAGCTTCTGTATTTCAATTTTATATGCAAAAAATTAAATTCACATCTTGTTTCTATGTTGTTAAAAAAATTTTAAATAAATATATCGATTTTAGATATAAAAAAAAGACATTTTCTATTAGGAAAAAGAGCATTTGTGCGAATCTTTACAAGTCAGTCGGAAAATAATTAGTATCGGAGTGTATTCGTGGGCATGATGTGTAGTGCACGAATATACCCCGTGTTACCAGTAAGAGTGAGGGTCCTTGTGGAGATATGGCATGAAGAAGACACATTCCTCAACCCCCTAAGATTAAGGACCCCACATTCATACTAGTTGATCTCTGGCTATATGAGGCCTAGGCCAAAAGTGTCAAGCTATGGACTATCTTCAGATCAAAACCTCTCAAACATATTTTACAGTTTGTTCGGTTTGCGTCTCTACACAGAAAAATTAAAAACAATTTTAGGACCTAACAAATCTCAATTTTGACGATTTTTTGTTTTGTTTTTAATTCTAAAAATCAAGGAGAGAGGTTTGGACGGAGATTCTTTCTTTGTTTTCAAGGGGATTGTCAACTACTCAGATATGCGGTTGCTTTTGGCCAAACATATGTTCTCATTTTTTTCGCTGACCATCTTTCCATGCAACACCCCTCCAGAAAATAGCCCTTTTTTAAGAGGGAAGTCCAAAAAAGAGCCGAGATTGAAAATTAAAAAAAATTTTTTTAACAATTGACCCTCTAGAGATAATTTTATGCGGGAATCGATTACGCGCATTCCTAAACCTTGAAAAAGTTTTCTTTAAAAAAACCACCCATGATCTACATACTACGAGAAAATTGTGATAGATTCAAAGTTTCATAAAATAATCAGAAATGTACTAACACATAAAATCTAATCCTAAACTTTTTCTATTGCTTCGTTTTGACGACCTCTCTGATCGTGACGCGCATCCGTGATCACAACTGATTGCATCCATCATAATGTTAGGAGTCCTCTACAATAAATCAAAAGAAATGTTTGAAAAGTGATAGGACCGTTATCAACACACTGACAATTACCCCACCCCCTCCCAAAAATTCAAAACACACGCGTCTCCTATGACCATTTTAAGAGTTTATTAAAAACATAACAACATTAGTTAACATAAAGAAAAGTTTTAATCTTTAAAAATACTAAACATAAAATGATACTAAAACTAGATCCTTGCATATAATTTGCCCCTGAATATATGACTGCCCCGTATTGTAGTGCAAAGCCAGCAGAGGCGTTTTTCGATGGCATATAAATAATGTTCAAAGTTTTTCCAAGACTTCCGTTAGTTATTGATGGCCCATTAACATTGGTGAAGCTAAGATGAAAAATGAGTAAGGTTTATAAATGCCAACTTGCCTATTTTGGTTCATTCTATCTATTGAAATGTTCAAGTAGGCATCAGAATTTAATGAACCTCCAATCAATGTATATTGAAAGAATACTTGTTTTAACGCTTGTATGGTGATATTTAGTGGATCTTCAATAGTTAGATTAGTGTTAAAAAGACTATAGTTATCAGGTGAAGGAAGATTATAATTCTTTGAGATAATAGTGCCACTGTATTGAGAAGCAGAGTTGTCAGCAATTTTACTTGTATAATCTGTATAATTTTAAAAAATTTATAAAAGGTTAATAAATGCATAATATAAAGGGGTGATAAAAAGTATTATCGTCTAGAACATTTGGGAATCTATACAAATGGAGATAACTCTAGGAAGTCCAGATTCATTGGAGCGCCTAAGGTATCCCCATGAAGAAATGCTCTTACTTTTATTTCCAATCTCTATTGAGCCAATGCTTACATTTCCTCCTGGTGGTATTAAAAAATTCAATGGGTTAGCATAAATGTTCAAATTCCATTCCCAACTCGATTTCGAAGCTCTAAAAATAATATTTAATGTTTAAAAAAATTTAGTTTAAAACATACTGCTCTATTACTGTGACATAATTACTTGTGTCCCAGCAATAATCTTGTTGGTTTCCAACACTAGTAGTGCATTGATAACTATTGAAATTTCTGGTTATATATAATGAACCATTTCCTCCCTTAATTAAATATTTTATTTAAAAAAAACAAATTTTATATTACAGGAAAATCTATTCCTGAAATATTTAAGACATTGCTTGAAGATAATATTGTAAGCATGCAGTGAGACTTGTTTACACCAGCATAGAATTGATTAATATACGACCATTGAGTATTATTTTCATAAGCACGATAAACGTTATGCTTGTCTGCGCAATTTATAGCGTGTTCTAAAATAAGTATAGATGTCGTTATCGGCGTAGCCAGACCTCCTGGAACCAGGACTCTCATCGGCAAATCATTGTTTTAAGCACGAAAAATCCAAAAGCAAGCATTTGTACTCATTTTCAAATTCCCAAAAATAAGTATTTATAATATATTCAGTATATTTTAAGCACAAAAATAATCAAACATTTATTAAATTATTTTATGTTTATAAAAATTTGAATTTTCTACGCCACATTGAATTTTCGAGTACCTTCCCAATTTAAACCCGACGAGCCCAACGTTGCTTAACTTTCCAGATCGGACGAGATCGCTCGAAACTGGGGTCGGGAAGTTTTCGATAATATCTCTTTTTGAAACAGACTATAACTATTTAAAACTTACTCTCAGGATCTCTTATTAAAAATTGTACATTCTCATCCGTCTGGCTCCAATTATATCCGTTATTGTAAATAAAGAAAATTGGAGTTGTATACGGAAGCCATTGTTTATTGGCATTGTTTATTGTTAAAAGCGTTAAGTAACTTAGAAACGGTTGGTAAGATCGGTCATTTGCAAATAGTGATACTCTAAAGAATGTACAGGGTGGCGCAAAAAAAGTTCCATTTTACCATTTTTCATGAATTTTAGACGCAAAATTTTTTCCTAAAAAATGATCCTATCAGGGGTAATTCGATGTGGGGAATCAATTGCGAGCATTCCCAAATTGTGAAAATGCTTTCCTGACCCTGATTCAAGGAAAAAATTGGGTTTTAAAGCAAAATATTCATTTTTTGCATTATTCTCTTGAATCAGGGCCAGGCGAGCGTTTTCGCATTTCGGGAATGTGTGCAATCGATTCATCGCATAAAACTACGCCTAATTTTTAAGAAAACAATTTTTGGATCAAAAAATCATGAAAAAATGGTAAGATGGGACTTTTTTTCGTCACCCTGTACTTCCTAACTTTTCATGCAATGATATAGGAAAACTTGACTATACGTGAAAATTACTGATAGAGGTGAAAGTGCAAACAACAATAAGCACAACACTGTGCAAATGAAGCAGAGAAGTAAATTTAGAAAATAATTAGAAACATTTTAAAAAATTTTACTTACATCCCCATATAATATCTATAATCGAAAGTAGGTGCGTTGAAAACATCAAAATATTGAGCTACTTCGAGCGGTCCATTGTAAAAAACATCAAGTTGTTGTTGATTTGTCCCGTAAAAATTCACTGCTATTCCTGAACCAGGAGGAATTAAATTAGCATCATAAAGTTGTACATTATCGACAGAACCGGTATTCATTATAGGTGGGCCTAAAAAAACTTTTAGGAGAGACAGAAAGCTCTGTCAGGCGATTGAAATGAAAATTTTCACAAATCAATATTTTTCATAAAACAGTTCGGAGCTAATTCACTTACCTCGCCACTACAAAAGTCGAAAAAGATTTTCCTTTTAAAATCTTCCAGAAACCTTCTCATTAGAAGTTTTTTAGTCGAGTAACATGTTGGTGATGTTATTTTTGGATGAAACCCTATAAAAACTGTTGAAAATGCATAAAAATTATATGAGTGTTCACCACGGGTAATGCAAAATGATGGGTTATCATGAATTTGGTTTAGAAGAAAGGTTTTACTTCAAAAAATAAAATTTTTCTGCATTTTCTATAGGCTTTTATCCAAAAATAACATTATCAACGTGTTTCTTCACTAAAACCCTAATGGGAAGGTTAAAATTTTAAAAGAAAAATTTTTTTCGGTTTTTGTAGCATGATAAGCGGGGTCAAATCAACTAGCTCCAATAGTTCGTATTGGGTAAATTTTTAATTCACGACTTTCTAGTCCGTACGAAATCCACCATAAATTGTGATTTCAGAAAAATCCCATAAAACTGTGAAAACTTTTGTAACAGTTCGGATTTCGTGTAGATGATTAAAGGAAAAGTTAACTTATGGTAAAATGTATGAATTACTTTTATCTATGTAAAACTTCACAGACCATCCAACGATTTCACCTGGATTCGAAGTCACATTATCGGTTTTAAAGAATAAATTTGAATAATTATTTGCAATATAATATTTAGACTTTATAAGAGAACTTGTATTATATGTAAACCTATAAAAATTGTTAAATTTTCTGATACACAGAAACTAGTAGCCTCCATAAATTTCAAAATGCGGTTGTTGTCGAATAGAAAAGGTTGTCAGAAAATTTTTTAGAAAAATCCTTATATTGGGTTGGTGGCCGACCTCTTCCTTCTCCATCTTTCAAGGTTGTGTCGCCCGATTTGAACTTCTTGAATCATCTTTAACTTGTCTTTGGCTAATTGTTCCCTCATCAAAAAACTTATTGAGATCGTGAAAAGACTGGGCCAGGGGTGTCCAATGACGTTGACGTTTATCACAAACGTCGACGTGACGTTTAAATTTTTGAATAGCCGACGTTTCAAACGTCGACAATATTGACGTTATAAACGTCGACGTTTCAAGCATCGCCGTTTGAAACGTCGAAGTTTCCGAATCCAGATTCAGAATCCTAATCAGAATCCAAATTCAGAATCCTAATCCGAAATCCAGATTCAGAACCCTATCCAGAATCCGAATTCAAAATCTGAATTCAGAATCCAGATTCAGAATCCGAATTCAAAATCCAGATTCGGATTCTAAATCCGAATCAGAATCCGATTTCAGAATCTAAATTTAAAAATCCAGATTCAGAGTCCAGAATTCAGATTCTGAATCCGGATTCAGAATTCGGATTCTGATTAGGATTCTGAATCTGGATTGAAGCAAAAATCAAACATTTTCGGATTTTTATGAGAAAAACGTCGATTCTTAGGTTTTTCTAGACGGGGAATCGATTGCGCACATGCCCGAACCTCAAAAACGTTTCCTTTAAAGGAAAAGAAGTGCTTTCAAGATTCGGGAATGTACACAATCGATTCCCGTCTAGAAAAACCTAAAAATCGACGGTTTTCTCATAAAAATCCGAAAATATTTGATTTTTGCTTCAATACACCACCACCTTCCCTGAATTAGGGTTAAGGAAGCGTTTTTAAGGTCCGGGAGATCGCGCAATCAATTCCTCGCATAAAATTACCCCTAAAGGGTCACTTGTTAAAAAAATTTTTTTAATTTTCGGAGCTAATATAAATTAGGAAGTTAAATAGAATTTTTTACAATTTTCGTATCAATAAATAGCCTTTCCCTGATTCAGAGAAAGATTTTCAGGCTCCGGGAATGCGAAATTTGGATTCTCCGCATAAAATTACTACTATTTAGGTCATTTCCGGAGAAAAAAGAAGAAGAAAATTTTCGAAAAAATTTCACATTCAATGCGACTGCTAATCTATACTAGCTCCAAAAATTCAATTTTTTTCATGAAACGAGAGTGGGCGCATTCGATTACTCGTCAAAAATTACCCCATAGAGTTTCCTTAAAATGCTAAATTTCAAGCTAATAAAATGCGGTAAATTTATTTTAATAAAAAAATTAGAAAAAGTATAGATGCCGAAGTTTGTGACGTCGTTGCATCTAAACGTCGACGGCAAACGTCGTTGGTCACCACTGGACTGGGCGGCCTTCCAGTCTTTCTCGAAGCGGTAGAGCATAATATGATGTATGTGAATATGGTTATCGACACGCATTTTATTTGCTAAAATAGTGAAGAATGGGTGTATAAAAAATTGAGATGAAAAGCCAATTTTTCAAAGACACAAAAGGCAATATCCGCATTAATTATGCACCAACCCAATATTTAAGCAAAAATTAGCGCCTCAGGTGGATTTTTTTGTTGAAAATGGGTGTTTTTCAGCTAAAAATGCTCAGAAAATTACGATTTTTGTTGAAAACATGGTAAATTTTGATTATTTTTAGTTAAAAAGATGATCTTTACGCTTCTCGCTCCGTACCATCATTTTCAATTTGTTTTACCCGTAGGATCGGAAATTTTGATGCGATCTGATCTGCGTACTCCCTCGCAAATTTGAGAAAGAGGTTATTTCTGTGTTCTTCTGGTTATAGTCGGACTTCTCCTCACTAACAGATTTATATAACTTACATAAATACATGGGGTTGAACCGGGTATGAAGGTGGATCTGGACCTATATCAAGGTATAAACTATCATTTGTATTTTTTCTGAAGCCTAAAATCGTCGGCTCCACAACAATAACATAACCTCCTGATCCAAGTAGTTTATAATTTCCATCGAATTCAATCTTAAATTTCACATACTATAAAAATATGCTAATTCACTTACAATCCAATACCGATTCACTCCTGGACAATAGCTTGTATTTGTAGGAGTACAATTCGTTTGAAAATTTTCTACCGATTGTGCGTTCACAATCGTACAAGTTTTGGTGAAGCTCAAATGAATCTCATTGTTAAAACCATTATATTGGCAGTTGTCATTTTGAGCATGGAAAAGTTTAAAGTTAGCTGCAAATAAAATTAACAACCAAAAGAATGATATCATGTTTTAGCGTTAAAATTTTACAACTGAATAATTAATGGTTGTTTTAATCGTTTTATTGTCTATATAACCCATGCATACCATTCATATATGGTCTGTTAGTACTAGGAGTGGAAACTGATAAGCTTAGAAACAGACAAAAATCACAAATCAGTATGGGTCGTTAATAGAGTCGTTACGTTAAAAAAGTAAAGCTGATAAAAATGAAGATTCTATCTCATGAATATTTTATTGTTTTTATGTGCAAATTTCATAGACCGGCAGGGGGGGGGGAGTCTCCCCCTGACTCACTTACTCATGAACCTAAAATTGAAAGAGGGACCGCTTCATGGACCCCGCTGAACATATGAGGTGGTCCATAAAAATTGGATATCAGAAGACTATCTCAAGCTAAAAAAAGGTCTATTTTTAAAAATCTTAGCCAAATTTAATGAGGTGGTGGGGAGGCCACCTTATCGGGGGGCCTCTCTCCCTCCCCTCCCACCTTATTGACCTATGGCAGAATTGAACATAATTTTCCAAGTTTATTTAGACCACGGCTCCAAAATTTCGGCCCGGGCAGACTACACGGTGACTACCCCCTTGAAAAACGTGTTTTCTCGTTTTATCTTCAACATATTTTATTCAAAACATAACAATAATAACAAAAACAAATAAGAATTATTCAAAGTGGCCATCATTCGCTTCAATACATGCCCTCATTCTCTTGGGAAAATTGTCCACAATCTTAACCAAGGTTTCAAGAGTAATCTCATCCCATGCTTTGACTAATGCTCGCTTCAACGATTCAACTGTCGTATGGGGTTTTGCACACCCTTTCTCTTTCAGAATACTCCACACCGCGTATTCGAAAGGGTTCAAATCCGGAGAACTAGGTGGCCAAAACAAAAAAAACGATATAAATAGGTTTATTAGCAACCACAAAATATACAATACACGATGTAAAATACACGACAGTAAAAGAGATGTTGAGACCGTCCGAGGGCTGAAGGTAATTTTCAATGGGGCCCGTTTATTTCTAGTCACCCTGTACTGAAAAATTATACTGAATTTATTTTTAACAAAAATTAACTAAATTATAAAATGCTTTAAAAATTTGGCTTTTTAGCACATACACTAAGGGGTTCTTCAAAAACGCCACCAACCCATTGTCCAGGTTGACAATTTGCAACATGTGCATAATTATAGAAGTCTGCAAAAATATTGCTATTAAGCGGAGTATTCCATTCGTTACACCAAGGTTGAAACACTGGAACTGAATTATCATCAACCCATTGCCAATTTCCATCGAGGTTTGGGTTCCATAGGCCCAAATAGAATTCAACCTATTCATGTAAACTGGAAAATTCTAAACAAAGGTAACAATTTACGTAAAAACTTTTTTGACAATATACATAAAAGAGCATCATTTTCACTTTAATTATGAATATGGAGTAAATCTGCGTTGAAAGCCAAACAGACTTCTCTTGTTTCATCCCAAGTTAGGGATTGATAATAATTTGTTGCCTAAAAGCTAGTGATGTTGTTTCGATTTTTATACTTGTACTTTTTGTTTTTTTTAAATTAGGCAAAAGTTTTCGGACCCGATCGAGACTCGAACCCGGACCTCCTGGCTATCGTCCAAATGCACTACCATTGTGCTACCGAGACCTATTAATTTTTCCCCCGATACGACAAATTAGAGGGGGGAGGTACAGTACCCCTCTTGTCCATGTATGATGGAGATATAGATCACTAATTAAATAGCTAATGGGCTTTATTCGATTAGCTATTCGACTTTTCTTGTATGACACTGCTTCATCCTTACCAGGTTCCCAGTTATTATAATCAAATTTGCTTCCATCTACCCATTGCCATGTACTATTTGTTTGCTTTCCTCCAAGCCACCAGCCGTTGGCGTTCTTGAATTGATTTCCGGCAATTTGAAGTAAAAATTTGTTGTCAAAAGCACTATGGATCGATACAAGCTGTCCACCGAGCAAGTTACACGTGAATTCAGCAGAACGAAAAGTTTCGGCATGATTGAGAAATTGCAAACATCTGTTGTTAGCAGCATTATGAGTGTTTGGAGAACAATCTCAAAAAATTAAATTGAAAAACAAAAAGAAGTGAATAAGAAATAAAAGATTTTTGGGAGGCATGAAAAAGACGAATATCGATCAATGAATATCAATCTATTTGTATGGAATTATTGAGTTTGATAAAAAAATTTATGGCTTTTTATATGCCTAATAAAATCGAAATAAGAATAATTATCTAATTTTGTTTGTTCCACATATGAGACTCATATGATGAGCAATGAATTCGACGATCCAACCAGGGCTCCCATTGGCAAATCATCGTTTTAAGCACCAATAAGTGAGCGCGCTTTGAGCACAGGTTTTTTGACTCTGCCGAGTCACTCAAAACGGTTTGTTCGAAACAATTAAAGTATCTTCACTTAATTTAAAAAGCATTCGTTAAAGGAATAGTTGGAGCACAATTGATTAGATTTTGGTGTAAATCTGCCGTATTTTGAATTTTCTACGCCACATTGAATTTGGGAGTACTTTCCCAATTTTGTACCCTTGACTTCCTGGAAATTGGACTGTTTTTCGGTATTTTTTTACACTCAGAGCAAAATAATCTGACTATAATCAGATCAACTGTAATTACGAAACTTAAAACTTATGCAAAAAATGATTAAAATAATCATAAAATAAGCGCCTGCTTATTTTCTGATCAGAAAGTAACTTCAAAATTAAGCAAAAATGCTTAAAATAAGCACAAAATGGGAGCCCTGAACCCAATCATCTTGGGAGACCCTTATGTTTTTTGACAATTTATTATTTTTCACAAAAAATTGGTTAAATTTTTCATTTTCTCATCAACATTTCCCAATTTTTCATCAAATTTGCCAATTTTTAATAAAAAAATCGTAATTTTATTAGCATTTTCAGCTTAAAAACAATATTTTCAACAAAAAAAATTTGGCGGAGTACGTCGACCAAAAAAAGGACGTCAACTTAGCTGGAGGGGGACCCCTTCATCGGATGCTCCCTTCCCCCATCTTGCCCTTGTATTTAGAGTAAGTGCATTACGGAGCCTTCGGCCTCGCCTCCTAGGCCGAGCTTTGTAGCGCACGTACTCTGTATACAAAGGCAAGATAGGGGATGGAGCATCCGATGAGGGGGTCTCCCCTCCGGATAAGTTGGTGACTTTTTTTATCAACGTACTCCGCTGAATTTTTGTATTGATATTCTTTAAGCTTAAATAAAAATTCTGTGCTGTAGGCAAAAATTGTATAAAATGTTGTTTTTAAGCTAAACACACTCATCAACGAGAACTTTTGTTCTCCTCGATTGTCGTGTAATTAAATCGAAATATTTTTAGTTTTTCTTATTAATCATGCTATTGTAAAGGAGATTTTTTTTAAATCTATCTGAGCAAAGATACACGCTAAAAATGCAACATGTAATGTTCTCGTTGATGTGGAATCATCCCTGGTGGTGGATTTGTTGATAAAAATATAATGCGATCGCCAATCTATATAAGTGCCTTGTACTTTAGTACTTACTTCACTTAGTAGTTTTACAGGGTGTTTCAGTGATTTATCTTTTTTTAATGCAATATCTTTTGATAGAAAAATATTTTTGTTTGGTTCAGGTAATTTTTGCTTCAAACATCGCATATCCCTTCATGAGAGTTTGAGCATTTTAACCCTAACACGGTCGACCCTGCAACCTGCATATTTGCAAGAATAAATCTACAAGATACATAAAAAGTTATTTAAAAAAAGTTGTTGTCTTATAGTTGAAAATCTGATTTTTGCAACCACCTTCAAGATTTGACATTGGTTTAGTATTTTGGGGATAACTCCTCGTAGGAATTGAATTGTGAGCTTGTTGACCACTTAAGAGAAAGCTGCTGATCCGCCCTACAACTTTTATGTAGACACCTATAGCAAGTTTTCGCTTTAATAAAAAGTTATGCCCATTCTTCAAGACAAACCCTGATTTTTTGACCGGGTTTTTGACAAATATCGGCATTTTCGATTCGGTTACAAGGATTTTCAGCCAAAGCGATCACAAAAATGTATTCCAGATTCCCAGGAAAATTTTGGTATACTGGGTTTGGTATGTTAGTACAGGAGTTTTTTGAGTTCAAGCGAACAAAACATCATGGCTTAATTGACCTCCACGATTGCACACTAAATAGCGCTGGTTCGATCCCCTCCGCGACCATAAGTTTTTGCCTTTTCTCAAACTTACAAAAAAATCTGGATAATTGTGACGCACCCTGTAGCTCAAATCAGCTAATTTTTGTACTATGGGGGTTTTCAACAAGAACTCGAATTTGAAGGAATTTGAGATCCTCATGTTGAAAACCCTAAATATAAAAAAGTAGCTGATTTAAGTAAATTCGATAAGAGGCAAAACTTATGTTTGCTGGAGGGGATCAAACCCGCATCTGTCACGCCATCTTTTACTTTTGCCTTCTTATTTTTAAAGTTCGTGTTTTTCTCATTTTCGTGTTAATCTCTAATTTTATAATGAATCATATTTACATTGTCCTTGATTAATTTGTGTATTTGTATTGAAAAGAAATCTCTGATCATTATTAGAATGCTAATTATGTAATTTTTGCGTCAGAAAAGTAGTTCTTCTGATTCCTACGGGAATTTTGCCTTTCCGCTGTGCTTTTAAACTTTTACACTTCTGTGAAGGCTTTTCTGAGCGATTTTATTGTGAATTGCGGTGATGAATTTTATTTTATTAAAACAAACTTTTCGAGAAAACCGAGCTTTAGGTGTCACAAAAATTTTGTAAGGATACTTATTTTGATAACAAATTTTATTGATTTCTAGAAATATTCATTCAAAATCTCTTTTACCAAAGTTGTAGAGCTTGACTTCTTCTACAATTTTCTTAAAGGTTACTTTTGATGAAAATTGATATAAAAACAAGAAAATTGTACGAAAAAGTAATAGCCCTTAAAAAATTTTGTGACACGTTTTGTGACATAAAGCTCTGTTTTCTTAAAAAAAGTGTTTTAAAAATTTATAATTTTAGTTGAGTTCATACTCATATTTAATTTGGACTTGTTTGTGTTAGAAATATACTTTCTCGGGACACCATAGGAGTTTACTATATTTAGTACAATCTCATAAACACTCACGCATAACTCACCCTTAAAGTACAATTCTGGAGTCCTATCCAGTAGACCATGACTACCGATTGCGATTTGTTCCTGGATTTTTTTTTGACAACTTTCATCCATGTTTCCTGGCCTTGAATTAACCGCTTCCACATCGACTAAAAATCGCAAAAGTACGGTTTTTGGAACACCTTGTATAATTTTATAAGTTTTTGTCACAAATAGACTAGTTCTTTAGTGGGTGTTCCAAAAAAACTGCTATTTGGTCATTTTTTGGCAAAAATTTTTCAAAAAATTTTTTTCTCCAAATTGACTCATTAGGGGTATTTTTATGCGAAAAATCGACTGCGCGCATTGAACAACCTTTAAAACGCCTCCTAGACCATGAAATATCTTATTTTCATATTTTCAAATAGGAATTCCTACCGAAAATAATTGAAAAAAATACGAAAATCTTATATTTCATGGTCTGAGAGGCGTTTTCAAGGTTTTTCGATGCGCGCAATCGATTTTCGCATAAAAATATCCTTAATGAGTCATTTTAGAGAAAAATTTTCGCCAAAAAATTATCAAATGGCGGTTTTTTGGAACACCCTGTAAAATTATAAAAATCATTTACCATAAAATGTTTTGACTTCTCTTGCTAATTATCGCAACATTTCTTTGAAAATGTTTTTCACAAACATGTTAGTTTTCGGACTAATTATTACAACATTTCTTTGAAAATGTTTTTGACAAACATGTTAGTTTTCGGATTAAAGTTCAATTAAAAGAATAAGTATGAAAATGAACAAACTCTAAACAATAATTGAACGTATTAGAAAATTAGCGGAGGTGTAATTTCTCTATTGTCAACATAATATTGTGTTTAAACTCATTTTGAAAAGAGTATTCGTTATTCAAGATTCTTTTTCAAAATTCTTTTTTGTATTAGAAGATACTCATTGTATCGCATAAAAGCGGACTGCCCACTTGGATACTTGTGAAGAGATATAAAATCCTTTTTTCATTCTTCAAAAAATAAGATGCCTTCATTCAATTACCAAGAGAGGTGTGCACGGCCAAAAAGTGATTAGGCCAAGCCGGTCATAGGCCCTGCCTGGGAGTATTACACAAAAGTAAAAGTGTAAAGTGTACTTTGCACTTTATACTTTTGTGCAATACCCCTAGCTTGGTCTAACCACTTTTTGGCAGCCCGCATCAGAACCAGACTTGAACTCGGCCCTGTACACCCCTATTTACAAGATCATCGTGCAATTTTTTAATCTTCTTTTTTAGATTTTAAAATGAAGAAAAGTATAATATTTTTTTGTATCATTATTTTACTGATTTCTATAACGTATGGATATAGTTTAAAACGAAAACAACCTATTAAATCTACTAGATCTACTAAATCAAGCAAATCTTTGAAAAGTCATATAACAGTAAAGAAAAATTCGGATAAAGGAAAAAGCTCCATTCATCCTAAACGTGGAAGAAAAATTTCGGCAAGAACTTTTAATCCAACATGCTTCTTCTCTGCCTTACCATGTTT